>JAANSN010002754.1:0-22045 GCA_036850665.1 Dicranocentrus wangi
AGAAGACTGGTGTTAGTGAGTAACATAGAGGTAGAAGGATTAGAGAGGGGAAGTAAGGAAAAGATACACGAAATTAGGCTAAGATCAAATGCTTTTCGAACTGGTGGCGACAGTTGTGCTGAGGTGGACGAGCTGATGGAGCTATACTTAGACCTTAGAGATGTAAGTGAATCAATACGCTTTACTGCATTTGGTGATGATTAATGTTTGTTATGTTGAATAACAAAAGTTACGGAGAATTGATTGTTTTGTTAATTGAATAATAAAAATACACATGGACTCAAAATAATAGTGTTGCACATACTGCATTTATTTGCACTTTTAATAAATTTCGATAGGTATGATTTTAGTAACGTTTTTATACTTTCAATATTATTAATATTGTATTTGTATAGGTATATATATATTATGTCATGTATTTTAATTGAAGACATGAATTTATTTAATTGGATTTCGAACGTACAAAAACAGGGCAGTTAAAATACAATAAAACTCTTTTTCGTACAACTAGGTAGAAGTGTACAGTCATTGTTCAGCACTCATATTACTTATATTAAAGCACTGTATCTTTAAAAATTGGTTCATTACGGGGTTTGAGGACTAAACGCACTCATCATAAACTAAAAATGTGAACTAAATATATACTCCTACGCATTTACACTGGAAAGTTCGGTTGAATTTTAGAATTCTTCTTCTTACACGTAGAATTTGGAGGAACCCTCCTTTTGTGAGGGATTTGGATTTGAATGGACAGCAGATCGTTTCAGTTTCCCGACTTCAATAAGCATAGCGTCTGAATCAACTTTTGTTACCGAAAGATGTTTCCCTTTGGTCTTTTTGCTGGATTTCGGTAATGTGTTTGAATTATGGCCATACGAGGATCCATTGGACATCATTTCAGAGGCGGCTAGCGCTGTTGTTACAACAGCCATGTCACGTAGTTTAGGGTCGATACTAATTTCCTCCTTTGTCTTCTCCAAGGCACTAATCCACTTTCGCTTTTCGTTTGGAGAGGGAGCCGTAAAAAGGATCCAAGCTCTACGTTCAGGACTGTATATTCTCCAGGAATTATGTACCATACCAAAAAATTCGTCTGAAATTCAAACATTAAAAAATTCATTCATTGTCAAAATAATAATCTTGAAAAAATCTTAAGGGAAAAACATTTAGCTAGACTATTATATACATACCTTCTTCATTGCTGTCGATGTTAATCCACATTCGCAAGTTGAGATCTATTCTTCCGTCGAAAACGTAGCCGCTCTTCTTCATAAAGTCCTAATACCCAGTAAAATATGTTCGTTATTTGAATTATCCAAATACCTTATACCGTTTTGTAGTTCCTTATATATTTTAAGATTTGGAAACTGAATAATGGAAATTCACCTTTTTGCAGTATATTAAATCCTTATTGAGTACCGCAACAAAGACCTCTTTCTGCTTCCGGCCATGCGTAACTTTGACTAGTTCTCCTTTGTAAAGAATGACGGCATTTCTATCGACAAGTCGTGGGCCCTATGTTGAAAAATTACAATAAATTCCATTAATTCATAATATCGAGGTGGACGTGGCGGGAAGTAGAGTAAACACATAATATCCCATTGTGAAAGTGATTGTGTTACCTCCCATCCGTCGATTGACTCTTGGAAGCGAATGATCTCCTGAATTGACTCAAACTGTCTTTGCGTATCATTTATTTTCGTCGCGACTGACTTCATAGTTTCCAGTGCTCTAACAACAGAGTTGTGGTCCGTATGAGGTTCCTGGTCAGAACACAAGTGAATTTTTTAAATACATATACTAAAATACTATAATAGCCTACTATAAATAAACTAGTAAAATTCTTAGTGATCCTTACCTCTGTATGCTTTAGCAGCTCGTTAAGTTGGAGATGGTACTGACATATTCTTTGTATAGGTCTAAGGAGGAACCCATGAAGGGGTAGCTTGTCCATCATTTGCAGTCTTCTGCAAGCTTCGAAAAATTCTGCATATTGAGGGAATTGGACTAGACTACGGACGGTTGCAACGGAAATGGGATTGTTACAACAGTACTCGGAGTACAAGCTAAATCGGTCAGCCTGGGGGAACAAAATGAATTATGAAGTTAATATGTATTTGAGCATGTAATGCTTCCACAATAGGAACAAACTAGAATGAGGCAAGTATGTAAATAGAATGTACGCACGCATACCCATGATGTGAAGACTTCGCCAATATTCGATCTAGACACAAAACTCGTATCCACTTTACTCTTCAGGGCTTCCAAAAATTTGACATGAAGTCGGAGGATTTCTTCTATATTGGAAAAAATATTTTGTACTGTTCTGGAACTAAACAAGTCGTGCCGTGCCCGACAGGGATTGAGGAAGCCTTGTACGATGTCATTTAAAGTCTTCACATAGTTTTGCTCCGTGTGAATGATTTCTCGAACAACTTTCCCTCGTATACTCGTATCCTCTTGTGGAACGTCCCCGCTGGTAGACTCTGACTCCTTTAGTCTCCGTTTGTTGTGCTTTCTGTGTGGCAACGAGTGGTAATATGTGGGGTTGTCCACTTGCTCTGGCCTCTGCCCTTCATCACCCGAGGAAAATCCGTCGTCCCTGTCCAATTTAGCATCTACAAGGTCTTCATAGGATGCAGTGTCAGAGCTGTTGGGTGAGCCGTTGTGCTCATCCCACGAATGGTCTGGTATTTCCACAAGGGATAACTTTGCCAATGTTGAAGTTGACCCGTTTACGGCCCCTCCTCGACTAGCGTATGCTGAGAATGCTGAAGAGGATGCTCCAGCTACAGACGGCGAAATATAATCGGATCGGATCCTCCGCAAATTGCTAACGTGTCGAGGCTCCGCCTGTTGCTCGTCCATTCCTATTCCAGAATCCCCACTTTGGCACTTGTCACCCCGGACTGACTTCACATTGCTTTTTCTCATTTTCCCATTCACCTTATCCCTATAATATGCAAACGGGGTTTTTAATAATTAGAATTTGCAAAATCGTCAAATATATAAAATAAAAGTAAGGATATCACTCAATCCAAATCTAACCTGGATCCATCCGTATCATGTCGACCTATTAAATCTGGCGAGCTTCCCGTCGCACTTTTGCTTTTCGTTTTTCTGTGTACATCTCCAACATTTTTTGAAACATTAGAACCGGACCCGAACCGGAGGGAAAATGTTTTGGAAAATCTTTTGAAGAGACTAGGACTAGTTGAGGAAATATCTGACGATCTCATCACGGCTGCTGCGTCACCACCACCACCATCGTACTCACACCTGCACCCGTCTCCGCCTCCCTCCAAATGACAACATGGATCTGAAGAAACTTCTTGTAAATGAAGGTGCGTAATACTTCCTTTGCTCAACAACGGTCTCGAGTTTCTTGGGGTTGAATTCCCTGAAGCTTGTGATACCTCCATATCATGATACAGTTTCATCCAAGCCCTAGATGTAGTAAACCACAAACAAGACCGATTAAAAGTCGAGAAATTTTTACAGAATCAACATATCATACAATACACCGGCATACATGAGATTTTCGCGAAACCCTCTATCGTGTATTCACAAAGGTAAACACAAAGGTAAGCGTAAGATACATAAAATGCAATCTGATTTTCCTCTTTTATCGAATATCTCGTGGCTTATATATTCTCGTCGTTCGTCCTTTTTAAGTTAGCTTCCAATCTTTGATTTGTGAGTTTGCACACTTTGCACACTTGTTATTGATAAAAAAGGCTGCCTATGTATTGTTTGATTGAGCCGGTTTACACCAGCCAGCATTCCCTTCTCTCCGCACACCTTCCATACTTAAATAGTCAAAAGAACAATTTTTCTCACGATGCTGAGCATTATTTGAATAATACAGAAGAACGGTAGCAATAAACAAAGGCAACAATCAATGCGCCAAGAAACTTGACATTTTAGTTTACACGATAAACGATTCACTGAATGCTCAATAGGTTTCACTGATTTTTTGATTATTATAATGACATACACTACACATCTACAAACTACATCGCCTTTTACCACGGCCATCCATGTAGCGAATTATGAGCCAAGGATTTGGTATGCTCTCTGGGTTGATTTAGAAAAAGTAGGTATGTAGGAAAAGGCGACTTTCTACCGGGTGCGTATATTGCATTGTATGTATGGTCCATGCCGCATTGACAAATAATTTTAAACATATTTACTATAAACTTACTTTCTCTGGGCATAATCAAAGGACTTGGGCCGTTTGTCCGAAACGGTTGACGCAGAAGAGGGCGACGAGCCCAGCTTGTGCCACCTCATCTGAAATTTTAAAATAATAAAAATTAAATTACTTGTAGTCGAAACTATGATTTCGAATAGCAGAACTGGCTAAAATACCACGCATATTTTAGAAATGACGAATCCTGCAAAAACTACTAATCAATAATGAGTCATATTATATAAAACGACGCGGCGACAATGTAACAATAACTCACACAAGGTGTACAACGACAAAATAAATGACTCATCCTGCTTACAAAGGAGCTACCATAAGCGCAAAGGAGAAGCCCTAACATTTCATCGCAGAGTTGCCTCGTTCTCATTATTTCGCTTCCTACCCTAAATTTTTTGTTCTCACCTCCCTGGATAGTATGATTTTAAGATTTAGATTTAACCTTACCTCTAGCCAATTATTCATTGTATAATCCTTTTTAGCGATCGATATAATCCTCGCCGCGGTTCTATTCCCACAGCGAAAAATATTTGGAATATTTAAATGCTAGATCCACTAAACTTATATTACGAGCAATAAAGCAAAACGGTAAATTTTGCCCACTCAAACTGCGAGTGTGTTTACAGGATTGCATGATAACTGACTCAAACTTTTTCACTAAAATTGAGGTTGTGACCGACCCAAATTCTTTTCACCTGCAAAGCATTCACCACGTATCCAAATCCAATGATAAAAAACCTACGTTCCAGCTATCTTATCAGCAAATAAACGGCTAATCACTAACCATATATAACTACTTATATCGTCATTGTTTGTCACACGAAACATCAGCATCGTTTCGTAGCATATTAAAAATATAATAATCATTATGAAAATCTACAAGCCACAATTTCTATATGCCCCTGGCAAAATCTTATTCGAAAGTTTTAAATAGTTTTTCGCCATTTTTTAAACCTCTAATAATGAATCTTCCATCCAATTAAAAGGATTTTGCAAAGATGCAATGTGCAAAACTCGGGAGAACCGTTAATAATTTTTTGCATAATAGCATACGCATAGGTGTATATCGAAACTGGACATGGAAACAATACTATGGTAAATGGAAGTGGAAGCGCGTGCTCGACTCCCACTTCCATGAAAAGCCTCTCATCTCATCTCTAATCAGCGAGTCAAATTAGGAAAGAGGCCTTCCACAGGATTATGATATGGATTGATCGATACATTTTTAGTTCCCTAAAGTACAATTTTACGCTACGTGACACAGCCCAACGCACAAGGTGAGATCTCTGAATTGAGCTGAACTTTGTCCTAACCATACTTAATTAGAATCATAACGTCGGGCAGGCAGACAGATGGAAGTCGGTGTATCCTTAGTTAATATATCCTAACAAAAATAACATTCCAAAGAGATCCCCGTTGGCGTTATCACATCGGAACCAATCATAATAATATACGATCACTCGGTTTGTCTACGCGGATATGTAATGAACTGATTTTTTTCAATATTTCCAACTGACGTAGGGTTTTGGCTCAAATTTTGAACGCGTGTAATTTATTTGTCGTGATCACATAACGTAGAGTCGAAGATAGGAAAGAATGCAAGGTTAACCGAGCATTAATAAACAGTTTATACGGAACATCTTTTCATATCATATGACAAGAGTGAAATACCTAAGGCCAACTCTCAGTCAGACAAAGTAATATGCATGTAAATGTAGAGGTGTATCATATGCATGCACAACGCAACGTGCTCATCATCATCGTCACATTTTTTATCCTATCGATCGACTGTGAGATGATGATAAAAAGTCCTCGTGGGGAAATCATTTCCTTGCTGTAATGTGCCGACCGACGAGGTCATATCGGTAATTAATTTAATATGTTAAACATTACGGTCTACATCTGTTTAGACGGATTAATAATTATTACATCTGTGTTCTTCATAAAAATACCAAATGCGACTTCAGCAACTGCCATCAAGCCTATAGTTTCTCCTGAACTGCTGATATGGTACCCTCAAAAAACATTAGTGACCTAATTATCGTCTCCCGCCGCATTGAACTTCTTGCGCAAGCGTTAAACTTGCATGCTTAAAAAAGGCGCAACCAACTGCAAGTTAACAACATTCTTTGTTTTTTGCATGTTATAAATTTTACCTGGAAAATAAATGCAGGAATTCGTAAACATCCTGAATTTTCAGAAGGGATGCTAGATATGATACCTACATTTGGAACTATATCGTGTCAACAGAAGATAATATGGAAATGGAAGATAACACGGGTCGTCATTCGTAACACGGAGCGAAAATGCATAGAGCAGTTGCGCCAAGTTTATTCACCACACTGGAGATTTGGAAATCCATTTTCCATTGGTAATTCATTCCACGTAAATGTGCCAATATTCCCAATTGTCATTTTGTTATATAATGGTCGCACGGTCATTACAATACGCTTGGATAATGGAACCGTATAATAACAACACAATCAAAACGATAAAAGACGATTCGAGTACTGGTAATTCACCAAATATTCAATTCAGCTCCTGTTTTTACAGTGTTTTATTTTGATGTTTCTACTCTCTTGAAACCTATTGGACACCACACTCATCATAGTCATCATCATCTTTAAAAGCTTTTTACGTTACCCGACGCAAATAGCTTTGTCTTGTACATTTTATGACATTGATTTTGATCATACTGAACGTTTTATTTTCCCTTTTGCTACTTTGCTGGACCTACCATTAGACTTTTGTCACGACTTTGTTTTTTATAAGCATATCTCAATTGTTCTCATAATGATTCAAGAAAATGATTTGAAACACTTATTTTAGTTTTTCCACAGGTAAGTTGTTATTCCCATCTATCTGTATGCCCATTACCATTATGAAGGGGTATTGTACAAGATACGTGTGCAGATGAGTAGTGGAGACACTCTGAAGAGGGGTTTTAGGATAAGGTGATAAGACTAATGCAGCTCTCCCGTTTTAAAATAGCAATTCGCCGTAAATACAAGAAAAATGGACAGGATTCTTTTCAAAATGGAATTAATGCATGATGGATTCTCAATAGAGAAATTTCATTTTCAAGCTGACTGAATTCGAGTACTTAAGGCTGCACGAATTTTTGTGTGAAAATCTTACCTTGACAGCTTCTGATGATTCAACGCGCTCTTCAATATTGTCTGGGCATGAAACTTCGTCGTGGTCGTTTAATCTTTCAAAGGCCAGCCCATCTCGAACAGTCCATTGGCTGTAAAGAACAAAACGCTTTCTATAATTTATGTACACCGTCATTTTTTCCACCATAGATCCCAAATTATCAAGACTACTACTATCACTTGAAGCACACTCCTCACAGTAGTTTTTTCTCCAGCAGTACAAAATATTAGCATAAGAAAAATCATGGCATAATGGACCTCAGCAGCAGCAACATTTTAGACGCTGACGAGTTCCAAACATTTTGAATAAAAACCCATCCACAATATCCACATCATGCCAAAGTACAAAAGTATGATGCATCTCAAAACTTTCTGTCGCAATCCACTTATTTATTTTCCACATTTTTTACTCTATTTCTTGCATTTGCCTTACTCATGTCAGTCTTCCAAAGGACTACTCAATCAAACCACATAATTTATATGCATAAACGTTGCGGATTGGCATTTCTTAGGATTTACTTTGTTTTTTTTTACTTGTTTTTACTGATTTTTAAATTTCTTAGCTATGCCTAGATGATTTTGTCGGCATATCCTATACTCGAATAAAATTTTCTCCAAGTTTTGGTAAGATAGTCAAGGATAAATTACTTGGTAGAGTATAGAGATTACATCATTCGACGAAATTAGGCTTATGCCCTACTACTGCTGCACCGCTGCTACTGCTATTACACTCGTGCTACCGTGCGGTTGTCATCAAAATTTTGAATGATTCCGTCACATTTTTGCTCTTCATCAATGCATACAAATACGAACAATAGACCACATTA
This sequence comes from Dicranocentrus wangi, assembly GCA_036850665.1. Lineage (NCBI taxonomy): Eukaryota > Metazoa > Arthropoda > Collembola > Entomobryomorpha > Entomobryidae > Dicranocentrus > Dicranocentrus wangi. The sequence goes on from JAANSN010002754.1 coordinate 8,190, forward strand.
ACAAAAACGTTTATTTACCAGAAAAGCCAACGCGTAAATCATATCAGCGTCACGTCATGAAACGAAGCAAGTAGTATCAAATTGTATTTGTGTTTGTCTACAAGAGCACGTATGTGTAGCAAATAGCTATTTCAATTAATTATCCCCTGTGCTATATAGTGACTAAATAAGACTAAGCCTAAAAACAACTCATCACAACACCGGTTATAACCAGATTAGCTGGAACGGTAGCTTTCCGTAAGAAAAAACGATATTAAAGTCGTGATAAAGACTGTTCCGATAAATTATAGGTTAACCTTTACTATAACATAACATACCCTGCCTCCGGTAGCTTCAAAAGCGTTTTATGCATAATTAATATATATCCCTGTATACTTGCGAACTTCTTCTTATTACTCATGTCAAAATTAAGAAAATCCGATAAATTAATTCAGCCTCATGAACGAATTGACGTCAACCGGCTTCAACATTTTAAACCTTATAAGAACATAATTGCTAAATATTATGTGGAAACGCATGCCAAGATGTATACAAAAAGGTGAGGTGATTACAAAAAACTTGTTACGTTTGACTAGCTGCCTAAGAAGGAAATTTACAACCATAATTAAAATACGACGCCTACACGCTCAAGTTAATGAGAGTAAAAGAGGAGTTGGTGGTGGCGACGCCAGTATTCGGACATCATTTTGCCCTTAGCCAAGCAAGATACACAGATTCTTTTAAACTACGATGTTTTTTACCAAATATAGCTCCTTTCGCATATTAACGAATATAATGCAAGTAAGACCAAAAACACATTTCATGCACGTTTGTTTAACAAGAGGATCTTCTTCTTACTCAGCTTTGTCCGCATCATCTTCCTCATCAAACGATCCTTTATTTTCGTCTACCGAACTGGCTGGATGTTCAGATGCCTCAACAAATGTGAAATTTTCCGGATCACAACTCTCTGGCTTTTTTGTACGAACTCTGGTGGGGCCATTCTGCTCAATCTCATTAGCATTCCGCTCAGGTTGATTCTCTAAAATGACCTCCTCCTCCTTTATACACGGATAACCACACACACTTGTTGTGCTACCAGTAAACACGCTCGATTTGCTTTTCGACTTTCTGAGCTTCCCAAAGTGTGACGGATAATTGAGCCTCCTACTGGCTTGCGACTTGCAGAACTCATAAATGTCAACAATACTCCCACCCATGCCACCCAGTTTACTTGAGGATTTATTGAGAGCCAGCGAGCTGTAACACCTTCGGTTCTCTAACTTATTGCCACCACCACCGCCATTGTTCGTAGGAACAGGTGGACGCCCTGTTACTCGTTTTTGGCCGTGGCTGCTGCTACTGCTGCTTTGTGAGGATGGTTTTCGTGATGACGATGAAGGCAGTGGCGGCTTGCTGGACAAACTTCCAGTAGTAGATGCATTATTATTATTATTATTATTACTAACGGGCTCTCCAACCCCACGCCAAAACTGGTCAACTTTATCAAGTAAGGTTGACATGTTGACGACTCCAAAAACGGGGCACACAAAGTGCACCAACCAAGAGCGTAATTACAAAATCTAATTTTCAGAAGAGAATAGAGTAGGCGGCGAATAAGATGAAGATAAAATACATAGAGCAAGTTCTCTTGCCTTTTGTGTCATTTCAACTTGACAAAAACACAGAGCACACAGTTTGGTCACAATGTAATTGATCAAGCGATTAACTTGGGAATGCCCAAAAAACTGGAAACGTGATGAAGCTAACAACCTTACTTTGATCTTCTGGGAAACAAAGCTTTTTAGTAGAAGAAAGACCCTACATTAAGTTCACGTAGTTGGAGCCAGCACATTTTTTGGGATTCGGTGAAATGAAATGACTCACTCTCCTGTAGTTTCATGTCCTTCTCGTACTTTTCACCAGGTTACATAAAATTTCTCGAAAACGCTTTGTGCTCTGCTCTGCTCTGGTTCACACAACTCAACCATTCAGTCAGTCACTTAATTACATATCGACCACTATACAGCGAGTAGAGCGGGTTTGGCACACAGAAAAATATTGTCGTGGAGTGAAGTAAGAGCAAGGTAATAAAACCTAAAACTGTTTCATGCCTTTTCCATGTCCAACAACAACATTTACCTAAAAAAAACAACTATAGCACCTATAGAGTCACACAAGAGGAAAGTCAAAAGATTTGTTGTTTGTGAGGTGGATTTTTTTTAGCGAACAAAGATTTGGTATCGGTGGTACTCATCCCGGGTTCGTTTACTCATTTGTGCACAGGAACACGTTACCGATGCATTCCACAAGGGGAAACGGTTTGGCACCCAAGCATTACTAGACTTGCTTGAGTGAGCAGAGCTACAATCTCGGGAGCTCATCTCTCCGATAACCAAACTTGCACACTAATAATCTGAAACTGAATCACAGACGGAGTCCTCTTAAAGAAAACACAACAGTCGACAGAATCTGTTTCAGCTTCGCAACTCAACTCTTGAGTCTGAGGCGAAATCAACTTTGTTCCTTTTTTCTGAATTGTCGTTTAGTAAACCCGGATGTTATCTGCAAAGGAGGAGGCTTGTGCCAATGCATACATTCGTTCGTGCTTTCGCTAAATCTTTCTGCGTACTTCCACCACCACAATTGCAATACACTTCAAGGAAATTTGCACCCGACAAATATTAAAACGACACTGCCAATTTCTTTCGCAAATGAGTTTGGTTATATATGCATAGAATGGAGATGAGTAAGCTATTCCAACAGCCTCCTCTAATAAGAAATCCTAGCGATATACACAAGATTCTTCTTCTTGGATCTTATTACAACTACTCTCTCTCTCTAGTCCATATTATTCCAGCCTAGCTTGCTTCTTATTCGCACAAGTGTTGGTCCTCTTCGTGGTCTCTTTTTAATTTAATTTTGGCAACCAGAAGCCCAATAACACTCCCTTGCCTCCTTTCCCTGCTTATTACACCGGAGACTTCAGTACTTCATGTGTTACTGATTTTTTTTACTGGTGGAGCAGATCCACATTTCAATGAATGCTCACGATTAAAAGTTGAGTACAGAAGGGTATTGTAGCCTGCTCACACAACTCACAACCCAAAAATTATAATGAAGACGGGGTTGAAGGCAGCTTTAAAGATTTTCCCTGCACATTTTAATGGCTTAGTAGTAGTTGTCGGTCGTCGGTGTGGCGTGTAAGTTTTTGATGTTCCGCAAGTTGGTATTTTGTGCAAGATCCTCAACCTCATCCTAATCAACAAGATTTGAGGCTAGACCTGATCCCAGTAACAACACGAATGAATACATAACGAGTACGTACATAACTGCTATCCCGAAGCGTTTTAGTTTGCACGTTTAGTTTCGGCTCTTGTGCTCTCCTCTCCTCTTGTAATTATTATTTCTGTGAGGAGGGGAAAGCTTATCACTGAAAAGTCCACGACAAGTGTTTTACATTATACCAACCAATACGTACATTATATGATAGATTTGTGGTGCTGCTGTGATAATATGAATGCTGTAATCTGTAATGGACCTCATTGAACGTCAATTTATTCATTGGATGATGAAGTTGATCGCATAGTAATGATGTTTATACAAAAACGATATGTGTTTGAATGAGGTGAATACATTGCATTGATGTAATCTCATTGCTTCTTAATTCTGCAATCTCCATCACACATCACACTGGCTGAGGCTGAACACTGTATAGAAGATGGTTGCCCTATTTGGAACTTGTACAGGCAGAAAGAGACTGATCCGTAAAACAGAATTACGATTAGCAACTGTCAAGGTAGAAAAAGGAATATAATACGTCTAAAATCTAGATGGAACTAATGCATGGTAATGGGCAGCATCGGGATCACAGATCCCATTAAACTCAACAGAAGTCAAGATGTGCCAACAACTTTAAAGACAAGAAAAAAGCAGGCATTTCACAATGCCCATTTTCATGAGATTTGAGACACCTGAAAGCATTTTTGCAAGGCAGAACTAACTTACATACAGTCTCAAACAAACATGCATAAAAACTTGAGTAAAACTACTGGAGCTGATGGGATATAAAAAATCGGAGATTGCCACTTTTCCTTTTGTTATACTATAGCTATGCATTGCTAATGTGTTCTCATTCAGGTAGCGTAATGTTAACTTTCTAGTCTATTAATCAGTTTATTACACGGATTTTAAACTCCAGTTAGAGCTTACTTAATTTTCACTGTCTAAGCCGCCTAATTCGATGAGTCACGTTGCCTTCGTTGTGCTAAGCGCTAAAACATTCCAAGAATGCAGAAAAATAATTTTAAAAAGCATTCCCATCCAACTCACTCGCAATAAATTACATTTTTATTATTGGAATATTTGAGCTGGATTCCGAGTGGTTACACCTTCCTCGGTTATATCCAATTTACGTAATTAGCCTACAGATCCTTCCCGGCTTATGGCTTATTCTAAATCCCCTTTTGATCTGTTTGATGTTGGGTTAGGGGATTTCGAATGAATCTTGGTAAAGCCAGTTCAAACCTCCATCATCATCACGTTTTATTACGAGCTTCAATTTTGCTTCAAAGTTTTGTTTATGTAAGGGAGCTGAAATCGCATTATAAAAGTGTGTACTCTAGTAATAGTAATCGCTCAAGTGCTTTTCATCCTTTTTTTGCGTAAATGATGCTACAACCTTTTGTTTTGATAAGGATATAACATAAGTTTTTGTTAGTTGAGTTTATCTTGACATATATCAGCAGTGGACAAACTTAAGTGGTGTAGCTTACGTGAATTTTTACGGATTTCATGTTCTTATTTCATTTCACAGCTGCCGTATAATAACATTTGTGGTAGAGAACTGTCAGGTTTTCATATGCAAAAACCACGAGGATGCTCTAAATACGTTCTATCTAGCCATCCATCCTGCCATCCTCCTCTGCTTTTATGCACTCTCTTTAAATGCTTTCAGCTAACTACAAAACAATTCAATTTAAAATGTAGTATTTCGCATTCTGACGTAATTCCAATCCAGCCATCGGCTTTGTTTCTATAAAAGCGACGACCGTATAGTGGGCCAATACACTAACTCAATATAACAACTAATTTGTAGTTAGAGAGAGTTGAATTGATAGACTATCAGTTTCAATATAGTGGATACAACAAATATATAATATAGCCAGTATAGCAATACAATGTTAGCGAGTGTTCATATGTCGCTAAAATTGAGAAAAAGAAACCGAGTGTTGGGTTATGGAATGCAGGATTCAGCGAATATTGACGTTAGCAAATGTTCGCTCCTCCTCACACTCGGAATAAAAACCAAATCTCAGTTTTGGTTTGTATATTCCAAGTAACTTCCTCCTCCTCTCACTCAAGTTCCAGCCGCAAATGAAACAAAAAAACCATAATGCAAACTGGGAACCAGTAAACATGCAAGTACAATTGTACAATTAGTATGTATGAATATGAATAATATGGCTGATATGCAATCTCATCCGGTCCACTTACCATCAATTACCATGTTGTTTTATCATAAAAAAACAAAAAATCCGTGCAGAAAACACTTAAAAATATAATAATTACAAGCTTATTGCTGGTCTTGAAGCACGATGACTTAATATTGGAAAAATGTCCAGTGTAAATGTTATCCATATATGCTATTTACTCTCTTCTACACCCATCGTGAATGATAACATGAAACTTGTGAATGTCACTGTCAACAAAACCACAAGTGTGAAAATACATGAATTGAGATCTATGAATATTGCGAATATGCAATTCAAGTTTCAACCAATACAACAAAACAATACAAAAATGAAATCGGTAATGTCTATGACCCGGAAAACTAGCATACACACGACACGTACGTACGCTTTAAGGGAGAGCAAAGGGCACCAACAAAAGAAACATGCTCTGTGCTCTCTCTCTCTCTCTCTCTCTCTCTCTCTCTCTCTCTCTAGTGGACATTCTCGTAAAGGTACTCGATACATCATCTTCGGTTGGCTCCAAGTTAATAGAATATTTGGCAATTGGAGTAGAGCAAAGATGAGTAAGGCAAAAGTAACAAGTAAATTAGAACCCAACAGGGGTTTATGTACAAAAAACTAATTATTCCTACTATCTGCTTGCTGTTACTGGTTCACTAATCATTCCAGTTTTGGCTTTTGTAGACTTGGGAAAAGTATTGAAGCCTGCGTGCTGTACCAAGAAAAATGCCCTATTAGTGACCTGCGGCGGAGGTGGTAGTCGTAGAATTATACGATATACGACGAGTATCATTTTAGGTATGACCAGGTTTAAAGTTTAAACCAAAAAAGGTCTTATAAATCACTGACAACTGACAGTCAGAGATGAGATATGAGTAATGCCACAACAGAAGTCTTACTCACAACAGATGTTGTCAGTAAGTAGGAGAAAGGATTATTGCTTTCTGAAAATTTAGTAAACTTGAAGGAGTAGTCCCGCTACCTGTTCCTGTCATTTCACTCACCTTTGAACATGTTCGCAGTGTTGCAGCTCAACTTTAGCTCGTCTTACTGCGACGAACTTAGGATTATTAGTACACAGAAACCTGATTCCACATATTTTCACGCTTATGTAAGTAGGGTACGTACGTACATGCCCCTAAACAAAAAGTCTTCCTTTTGCTCCAAACCTACATGTATGCACTCGTATGTCATTAACAAACTTTTACATCGCACCATGTACAACCTGGCTGTAGCTGAACAAAACGCACCTAGTACCTATGCAGCGCATTGGTATACAACAAAGACTTTGTTTGGTCGCATCATTATGCAAATTGTTGGCACAAAGCCGAGTGGTACAGGCTTCCCAGATGCATTCGCGAAATAAAAAAAATCATTAAAATTATGCAGAACATCTTGATTACAAATGACTAATGACGGCCACGATATATGAGATAACTGAGTGTAAAGTGTAAACGCTTAATATGAATTACTTCAAAGAGTATAATAACCACAACAAACGCAATAATAACATTTAAAAATTCATGAATGAATCAATGCAATAATGCTCGAGTATAAAATACTCGTTTCAGAAGAGCCGTCGTCAGAGTGTTCGTCGTCGTCGTCGTCTTCAATCACGAATACAATATGAGCGATATTACAACTCAAGTCGTGAGTAAACATAAAATCGCAATCAAGTTTAAGATTATTGGATCTACCACTCACAAGTCAATTACCTGAATTACATTTGATTGCTCACATGTTACAGATTTGATTTCGTGTTGTAAAATGCAAATGCGGTTGATAACTATGTTTTTATTACCTGAATCCACAAAAGTTGCGCGATATTCCTAAGTAATTCAAGATTGTCCTTCTGAAATGGGTGGACGAGGACTCTCATTAAAGTCGGGATGAACTGTATCATCAGCAAGCTCAATCAAAGTCACTCCCTATTTCCCTACGCACGTCGCTATCAGAAATCCCTGTGCACTCTTTTATTAGGTAGTTTAGTTTAGTTTGTTTGAAACCACAGATTTTCAATTTCAGCCGGCAAAACTGGTAGCACGCACCATAACCTTCACCTTCAACCTGATAAAATTATAATGGCCGAGCCGATGTCTTATTATTGTTTTCAAATACTCAAGGGCTTCAACTTCAGCACATGCCTACAAACAACCAGCACAGATTCCTTCTATCTGATTCAAATGCAAAAATGAAAATACTGATGATGATATAGAGTTGGGGTAGAGGTATTAATTCCAATTCTGCAATCGGTTTACCACACGACCACCGTCACCGAGGAAGTACTGACTGGTTGGTTACTTCTTCTTGTCTTTTGCCAGAGAATGGATTTTGGTGTCGCTTTGGAATTTAGGGAGTACAGCGGATGTACATTAATAAGTAAAGCTGGTAGTTTTGTCGTGCAAAGTGCGAAGGCGATCAATTTCCTCAAAATATGCACGTACAGGAAAATGACTTCATTCATTCCAAACCAAAAAAAATGCGAGTGATGTCAACAAGCGAGTGGTGGTGATCTTCTACGTGTAAAAAAATATATATGAAAATCATAATCATCATCATGATGAGTGTGGAGAGTCTCTCTGCTGGGATCTACAACGTGGTGCAGTGCAAGGCCTTTGTAATGCGATGCGTGGCTTTTGGACATTCATTTAAAATATGCATTGGAATTTTTTTGGCAAGGGGAAAATTAAAAAGGAAGATGAAAATGTTATTGCAATGAATTAAACTCTAAACTCGTCTCTGTAAATGAGAGAGACCACGCTGACTTTTACTACCAAGAATCCACCCACATGCATGTAATCTGTCTCAACGTAGCTGGCACATATATAGTTGGTTGGCGTTGATTCAGTCAGATTGAGTTTCCCAACTTGTGTTTTATGACATTGCATTTTCTACACGATAATTACTGAAGACGCCAGTAAAAGATGAGCAGTGTCAAACGTCATGGTGTATAGTTTTAACAAGGTGTGATGCTGGGTGAATTGCACAAAAAGGCAAAGGGCAAATCTGGACATATTTATCGGGATAATACAAAGCACTGCATTGGATGCATTGGACGAACTTGACAATCTACGAATTGACTTAAATAGCATATAATTTCAGACTATGAAATCTTGTCACATATACATGTCAGGCTAGTTTATTACGATGAAGATGAACATGTTCCATAAATCTTTTATCCCCTTTGATTGAGAGAAAGATTTATACATTAAATATGGCATCTTGTTACAGCACATGTATTTTTCCAAAATCAACAGCAGCACATATGTAACCAAAATCCAACCAACTCCAAAGTTCATTGCTGGAAGGTATGGGGGATTTGTTACATCACGTTATGTCTACTTTTTTAAGGTAATAATCCCTTTCAAACGTATTATCAACTGGAATAAAAATTAGCTGTGAGAGGTATGATTAGTTTTTGTCGTTTCACTTCATTATACCATAGTTAATTTGCATGCAACTGAAACATTTCATAAAACTTTGGGTGTATCGTATCATATCATCATCATCAGGCCTTGCATTAGTTACATAAATGTAACACGACTCGACCAAGGTGGGATCATCATCGCATCAAATCACTTAACAGNTAACACGACTCGACCAAGGTGGGATCATCATCGCATCAAATCACTTAACAGACTATCATTATTTCAAGACAGCGTCTAGCTTGCTAGCCATAGGGAAAATTGTTCAGAACACTCACAAATTGCAGCGTCTTTAGTTTGTGGATGGATGTACTTAGTTCGTATCTGTCAGCCATACCACACACACGAGTGCATCAAATATAACATAACCGCCTATAATGTACTCTACTACTCCAAAACTGATTCTGCTCAATCAAATGCTCAGGTATCCTATAAACCCAACAACACTGCACTGCTTTTACGAGTATTTTTACTGAAACCATACCATAATTTAAGATTTGCAACTTTATATGATAGGATTATTACCATTTTTTAGGATGTTGTTACCGATGATGATTCACAATGATCGTCGTGTTCCTTCACAATAGTAATTTGTGATTCTAACTAAAGAATATATATTTAGGTTTTGTTACCAAAACGTAGGTTGACCTTGATATATACCAACCAAGGCACAATCGCACACATCTTCCGCTGTGCTTTCGGGCCAATTTAACATCATTTCTTGCGTTATTTACATATATTGCACCTCGCAAATACTAAATCATGAGCTGCTCACGCTCGCTCGCTACAAAACTCGAGAAGAGAACTGAACTGTGCATATTTGCAATTCGTGAGACTATCTTGTGCCTACACCAGAACCAGATGAAAAAAGTATAGTAATACTATACTTCTCGTACTATTAACACTCTGTTTACGGTGCTTAAGGATGGATGAATAGTGGAAGACAGAATAGGTATTATTTATTTTAACCACGTAGCGAATTGTCGCATTGTGTGGTGCATTCTCCTGTATACTCATCACCACAAAATAAAATACCTAATAAATAATAGATTTATATACAAAATTCAGGTATCCAGATTCAGCTTTATACATCCGTATTTCCTTCTCCTCCCGAGATAAAAAAAAACCTTATTTAATGAGATGATTCTTTGGGCATAAAAATACTGCCTGGCTATCCTGCCTGACTTTTACTGAGAGTGAGAATATACCTGCTCATCACGAACCACGCTCACGACGACACGATTAAATGATGAACAAACGACAAACATGGTAATGTCTAGCGCCGTCATATTCCTTAAAGGAAGGCGTATAAATAATAATAACGGAAGATCATTTGCGTTTTCTGTTGCCGTGTTTCTTTATTAGCTGATCTACAAATCTAGTTAGAATTCCTCCTCATACTCCAATTCTCAGCTCATATCGAATTTAATGACATGCGAATGTGCGTACAAACGAACTGTTCAGCACAGCACACTCAAGAAGAAAAATCATGGTCTTTGTTGTTTTCGTTTTCACGGCACTGGCTTCTTAAAACTCTGATGCTTATAAACCTGCCAAATGAATGAAAACTCTCTATACGATTATTAATAATTGTGTGTTGAATTGTTAAAGTGTGCTAGTTAGAATTGATTTTTTTACACATAAATTCCCATATTAAGTAGTTTTTTTAAATTTTAAAGTTGCAAAATTATTACGGAATGCAATATGCATGCAATTAGGATTTGGATTAAAAAATTACATTGAAATCAAACAAGGCAGGAATATCAAACTCTAAAACGACCTGGAACATACATAGCTCACCTTTCATTTCTTCGAAGCAGCTCTAGCTGAAGAACTTTTATAAATTAGTTCACGGTATTTTATTCCTTTGTTCTTGAATTGAGTAGTATGCTGCTAACTAGACTCCCCGTATGTTGCACAGAGAAGAGAAGGTCATACACTTCCACAAGGAGTCACAATATTATTATGAACTTGTTGAAAAATTGCAAATAATAATTCGCAGTTCATCTGGATTCTCACTCACTACCTGTTTCAAAACAAAACAGCATTGAAGACGAAGACACCAAAGAGGACTGACCATGTCTCATGCAACAGGCAGTGGACTTGGATTTGATGCCTTTATGAGAAATTTTCTCAAGCCTCTTGCAATTACGGAATGATGTAATTATTACTACCATTATCATACAATCCAATTCCTTGAACACTTTTGCACAGAAATTCGCGTTGAAAGACGAGTTAACTGCCGATTGGCAACTTCTCTATCGCTCACCGTGTACTATGTATGCATGAAATTATTTCGTTTTTTTGTTGCAAACTTTGAGGTTGATTGAGGAAGCACTTACATAACAAGACTCACTCAATACTAATACCAAACGCCAAAAGACTGTTTATATTTTTTGTTTTCACTCTGCTCCAACTGCACCGCTTCGGTGGACTGCTTTTACTTCGACAGATATCACAGCAGCTCACACCGAATTTTACACATCGTTGATCTTCCAAATAACCCTAAAATGAGTAGTGTTATATGAATCCATGGATAGTGGACGAATTGGCACACGTGGAACTTTTTTTTGTAACAATTAATTAATTTCACTTCTTCCACTTTCAAAGACCTGGTTCACCTGTTAAAACGGCCAGTCCTTTTGAACCTTTATGCACCTGGCTAAACTAATCAACGGTGGAAAGGAGCTCCAGGCACCACCGCATGCATCGTAGGACCTGCCCTAACGTCTACTAAAACGAACTGGATAAGTGTTGTGCATTATCATCTTCAACACTAAATCCCAACAGAATGGCAGGAGAATAATGGCTTCTCCTCCTCATGAATCCTTCTCATTTTAGAGTGTATGAAATGAAGTAAACAGGCAGTGCACAACAGGGATGTTTATTATAGTGCTTCCCTGCAAAAATAATATACTATATTCGCCCCTTCCAAGCTTCCCACAGTCATTTAAATGTGATCATTTGTTTTATACCCACAGCTTTGTAATATTTTGTGCAATGCACAATCCTGTGTAGAAAAGGTAACAACAGCACACGTCACTTATAACTTATAAATATAGGTATACGATACCGAATGTAAGACAATAATAAGCCTTTTCAACTGCCGTCTCCGCATATTCCTATTCCTCCATATACACCAACAGAAGAAAAAAACTGGTGCCAGAGCACACAAACCTCCACGAACGCAATACACATTACATCTTTACCATTTCTGGGCAATAACGTTCCAATCTCACACGAAAGCAACACATCAAACTGTTGAATAACACAAAAGATTCCCTTTTTAAGGCAACACACGGTTCTCCTATATATTCTACCACGCTGTGTCGCTTGGCTTACAATCTTCAAATTTCAAGATTTTTACATGGTCCACCCTTCAAATTTCCTTGTACAAATTAGCGTGACGTTACTTTTGGTGCCATTAAGCCTGCTCACTTTAGTCACTCTCAAAATATGTGGTACTTGGAAAAAATGATCAAGTGTCTCATCCACACACACACACACCTTTTTAACTTTCTGACTAGACAATAACCAAAGATGGAGAGTCCTAAAACTTCTTTTTCATTGCACACTATAGTGAACTACTACTACAAATACGTGCACAACATGCTATCTTCTGCTCGTCGTGATGATCGCGTTTTGTTACTAATGTTAATGTATAAAATTCATGGATAATAATACAATGAGGATAATGAGGAAATTTTTCAGTCAATGAGAACCTAATGAGATCTACAGCAATATTATTGCTACTTATTGTGTAGTATTTTTGTACTACTAGTTTTGTTGTTTTTTTAATGTTGTGTGTGTTCGCTCCTTCTCATCGCCACCTCACACTCCGCCTCAGTGAACTCAAGGATTTAAAAAGTGTTACTAACGATTGAATCCAATTCCAAAAGTGTTTAATCAGTATAGAAATGATGGGATGTGATGGATAATCCGTGTAAAATATTACTGCAGCAAAAAGCAACGAAATTTCAATTGTTTGGATGCGTCAGTGGCATGCTTTCATGTAGGAGCTTATATTGTGCAAAGCGTACAGGTATAAAATATATGATGACTGACAATAAGTCTATTGCTTTTATTAACCTCTGCTGGTTGTTGTAACATGTACATAATGGTTGCGTTGCGTTGCTTGCACACTACCCTTTTCTATATTTACCTGGAAGATAATAATATTATTGCAATAAGAAGAATAATGTATGGATGGAAGTGGCTTCGTTTTCACCCTTTGTGCCAGAATCAGAATCCACCCCTTTCATTCAACCAGTTGCAAAGGAAGCATTTTGTAAGTGTATGTGCAACTGGCAACAACTGCATCTATTTTGTTTCGGATAATACTTATATGTTGTGTGATGCTTTCCATTGTTCTACCTTGGCACGGCAGTGAGTTGAGTCAAGGTTGTCAAAGCAGAGAGTAGTAGAGGCAGAAAGAGAACAGAAGCGATTCCCTACACTTTGATACGTGATATATTCTTGTTCTGTTCTTAATGACTCTAAGCGTGGCGTGTACATAATGTGATCATCATGACAAGCCGGCAGCCTTTTTGACATCTTATACTATACGTACGTACGTCCTACGTACACACATTTGGTTCGACATGGTTCTGCTCGCTGCTCATTGAAAATGAAATTTTCGTGTATTCCTATAAAGTAAAAGGTATAAGCATTTGGGTAAAGTATATTTGTTCAACTCAAAAATGGAATTATCCCATCCCTTTCCCAATTGTGAACTATTCTTCCGGAAGGAAATGAGTGATATATATATACTTGCACGCACGCACTACTCCCATCTCATGCAGGCAGGCTGAGGTAGATATACAGAATGTGTTGAATTATAACTTGTCTCCGTGCCCAAACTGCTCATAATACGCCTGACAATCAAATTAATTGTTTTTACAGCGGGTGAGTGAGTACCTGCCTCTGCCTTTTCGCTGGCCATCCATTTCCATTATACTACCCCATCTATTTGTGGACA
>JAANSN010002755.1:0-22030 GCA_036850665.1 Dicranocentrus wangi
ACTACTTTTTCAACAACAACAACCAACCAAACTGGATCAGGAAGAATGGGAGTTGGGGAATTGAGTTGTGGAGGTTGGATGTGTTGCATAAAAATCAACTTTTAATCATTTTTCGAGGATGCTCATGAATCTCAATCATAGTTTGCAAGATGGTATGTAAAGTCATTTTCGTGGATACGTCCGTCCGTCCGTATATTTGATGAACAAAAATTGCGAAAAGGATTTCACGGAAAACTAATTTGGAATCTGCATCAAGTACTACTACGCGAGCTACATAGAATGAATATTTTAATTGGATGAGAGCCTGAGTCTTCTTATTCCATCTTGCAAGGTTACCTAAGAACAATGAACCTTATTTCCATTCCAAGCTAGACAAGACAAGACTCATTTTGATGAAGCTCATTTCTCAGTCTGCCTCTAGTGCCTCTGCAATGCAATTTAATGTTTTGAGAAATGCTCTCGGAATGAGTGCATATTTGTAAATAAGGCTTTGTTATTTTCCTTGGAAAAAAGCCATTAAGTCGGGAAAGGGAGAGGATTTTTGGAACGCACCGCATGATGAGTACACTAATGGTCAGAATTTGTCACTGACGGGGTTTCCTCCTCAGATGGAAAGAGAGAGAGAGAGAGAGAATGGCTCCATATATTTCATGGTGCGTGGAGGGAACAACCCTCCCTCCCTACCAGCTTACGTTGTTTGCTTCTTCATGCTTTTTGATGATGAGACCTGAAGCTTGTTGACTTCTTTTTTGGAAGCACTCTAGTAAAAAAAGGTCAATGTCAGAAGTGAAGTTGTGAGAGGAGGGCGAAATGCGAGATGGAAGCTGTGTACCATTTATGTATTTTTTTGTTGTTATCAATTCCCTTATATTTTTGTTTTTCTTTCCCATTTGAGAGAGAGAGAGAGAGAGGTGACAAGTTGCCTGTTTGTTTTTTCCAATTGGAGGTGACACTCCAGACAACACACAACAACAGAAAAGAAAACACAAACACACAGGTTGAAAAGCTTTCTTCATTTCCTCCCACCAATCAATCCCTTCCTCAGCGTGCTTTTAAAGTGTCTCGGGAAATTTAACCATTTTCGCAGACGTCTCCTCCATGCAAATATTCTCAAAGACTCCCGGCCCGCAGCTTCCCCGATTTTGTTTCGCAGAAGATGTTTTGGGAAAAAGTGTAAAGGCGGTCCCTCTGGACGCGGAGCAAAAGGACCATTAGGAAAATACTAGAAAGAGACTGCTCGTCCTACATATCCCTTGCCTTTTCTTCATCACTTTCCTTTTATATTCCACCTTTTACATGCATGTATTCATGAAGGTGGAAATAGATGCAGGGTGGAGGAGGTGGTGGCTGAAAACCCCCTTTATTCTGTGGCGAAGCCCGTTTTTTGGCTTTGCTAGTTTTTTTGTGAATATAAATTGTGTCGACTTTTGCTCACCCCGCTCACTTTCCACATTAAAAAGAAAAAGTTGGAGTGAAAGCAGGCTGCTCGATCTGCTTTGGTTACCTTTAAAAGAAGAAAAATATAATATTTGCATCTGAATGATGTTCCCCGTGACGGGTGAGGAGGAGGAGGAGGAATGTGTCGCCAATGTTTTATGGATGTAGAGCCACCGCCATAGAGCATATAGGTATACGTATACCTTGCAATATTATATTATTATTTATATTTTGTATTCATATGAAAAGGAATAAGAAGAAGAAGGAGGAGAAAAAAATGCGTGAGGTTATACTATCAGTTGGTGGTGTCAGGAGCAGTTTGAAATGTCAAAATGAAAAATGTAGTCAGTTAGATGAGAAAGTTGACGGATGAGTGGGGCAACTCTGGAGGCTCAACCTTTTCCATGCATACGCACACACACACACATCTCCTCATTCCCTCATTCCTCGCTCTCTCATTTTTTTTCTCTTTATTTATTTCAAAACTTTGATGCTCTCCTTTTTCTCTTCAGTATTAAAAACACGGGATCACTTTCCACTCTTAAAATGCGAGCGAGCGAGAGCAAAGGAAGAAGACGAAAAAATAAAATTCGAGAGGAAAAAGTATAGTAGTTCCATTAATCTTCACAGTTTTGTTGTTAGCTTTTCTAAGAGAAGCTCAACTTGCGTTTTTTTTCTTCTTCCCGGATCCTGTTATACCTGATGTTATTTCATGGATTATGGAATTATATTCATGGACTTTTCTAATGTGGTCGAGAGAGCGAGAGAGGAAAGAGGAGAAAAAAAAGTTTTTTGTCTTGTTTGATGTGGAAATAAGGTGTAATGTCTATTATTTTGCGGTTTTTCACCGACTGGCTAATGGTCTTGAAATTTCTCCTCTAGCAGCAGCGCTCTCCGCTCTCGGTGCTCTGACGGGACGGAGACATTAATTGACTTTTTATTATACCCGTTCGACTCCTGATCCGGCAAACCTATGACAAATTGGAGTGGGCAAAACGGGGTGATTTTGAAAAAGGAGGAAATGAGATCTAACTACTCGCAGTTTAGAAATCCTTTTGTTCCCGTTTGCCAATAAGGATGTGTATAGTTTTCTCTTCTTTTATTTTTTGAGTCTGAGATGAGAATTCCGACTAAAACTGTGGAATAATACCCACAAAAAGAATTTTTTCCTTGTTTTCAAGCTCCCGTTGAATGGGAATGGAAGGAAAGTGAAACTTTTCTTCGTGGAAACGACTCCCATTTCTCGCGCCGTGACAAGATTTATTTCCAACATTTTCCATGAAATTTTCCTACCAATTTTCCCTTGTTCTTGAACATGATGATACTGTACGTACACTTGCGAGAAAGGTATGTGTAATAGTAATAATGGAGTAGTGTATACAGCTCATCGAAGACACGGTGGTATGAGATCGGTCGGGTCCAGGTCCAACCGTAACCCAAGGTAGTTATTGCATAGCCGGAAGTGGTTATACTCCTTTTGCAAGCCGCCAAAACTACTTCTTGCCGTAAAACAGTTGAAAACACAAGAAGGTAGCCGTTATACGGAGAAAGCAACGAAATTATTCCTTTCGAAATGATTTATGAGTGGAGCTCTTTAAATTTATCACCTTGTTTGATATTCACAAGGCTGAGGGAGTAGAAACCGTCTGAGGAGCAGTTTATCCCCAAATGTTTGCTCAATAATAACATCATTTCTGGAAAAATATTCGTCGCGATGGTCGTCCATCCTTCAGATTTTTTTCCCCTTTCACGGTTGACTACCTCCATCCAAAGTAAGCAAAAAAAATAAGGACCAACCGTCCCAAAACTCACGAGAAAAAGTTGAAAAAAAAAATTGTGGGAAATGGTTCTCTCAGTTGTAGCGATTATATGACGGTCGTTGGGACGATCGGAATGCGGAGGGAGCAACCACGACGGTTACAGCTACTAGCTAGCTACACATTATTTGCAATAAAACTCACGCACCGTCAAGTCGTTTTGCTGGTGGCAGTGCTTCCAGCAGGAGAAAGGGCCGCACTATTAGCATATTATGCATGTCATAACGGTGCGGAGCGCGCGTCTGTTTGTTTCCGGGTGCTTGTGAATTAAGGATGCAAACGCTCCCCTTTTTCCACCGAGACTACTGCCATTCAGTCCAAAACGAGAGGAACAAGCCATGTATGTATATGTTGGGAAAAAAGACGTAAAAATGATTTGCATCGGTGATATAATCCAGTGACGGCTCCCCAGCGAGACACTCAATGTGGTCTATTATTGTCACACAAGTGGAGCATTGACTGTAAGTTTTTACACGAGAAAAAAAAGTTTTCTTCTTCTTCTTCGTCTTCTTGTTCCAAGCACCATCTTGAATGTTGAACAGTTGAAGATGGAGGAGGAGGAGGCTAGGCATAGGCTAGTAGTTGTAATAACACTTGTAAAAATATCCTTTTAAAAGTATTACACTCCCGTGACAAGAAGACATCCATATTCCTTGGTGGTTTCATCATCGTCATCATCGCCATCATATGCAACAATCACTCCGTCACTTTAGATTTGAATCAGAAAGTCAGTTTCCAATAGACATATGATGGGATGGGGGTAAAAGGGGGTGAAGCTAAAATGACCCGCTATCCCCCGTCGCGTCAATTTGAGTTCCGTCCTGGCTGAAATGATGTGGTCTGACGGGGACGGAGTGCCTCTTTTCCGTTTTTGATGGGAACTGTCAATTCCCCGGCCAAAAATTGACCTGGCGTGAGTAAACAACCGCAAAACAGCAGCTTTTGGAGATAATAATATTTGTGTGTGGAGTATAATGGGGAAGTAGTGGTTCTGTCATTTTGGATTAGCGGAAGGGTTCTCGCATACTACCATCCATCCGCATCCATCCCCTCCTCCTCTTCCATCAGGTGATTTCGAGTACACCAGACAAGTCAACATATCGCCGAGATAATCAGAGTAGACGGCACAAGGAATGATGTGTATACATAGTAATCGGAAAGTTGGGAAAGAGGAAATGGTGCTCGAGTCTTAAGATGCTGCCGTTTCTTGGTTCCCTCCTGCTCAGCAAAGGGGAAAAATAAGGAGGAGGAGAATGAATAAGAAATTCAATTATGAGATTGCTTCCTTTCGCCCTGGTAAACAGGATGGAAATAGTCGTCTGCTCACAGTGAAAACATCTTTTGAGGCTTTTTTGTGCTCATTATGGGAAAATGTAAATGGGGACGGAGGAGAGGAGACGGAGACATGTGTACAAACACCTTTATTACCTTCCTGGATTACATAATCGATTGATTCTTGGGAGAAAAAAAGTTTAAAATTAAGAGCTGAGGACGGAGTGAACTTTTTGATTAATTTGGAATCTCAGTCGGTTTTTCACTTTTCTAAAAAAAAAGTTTACTTCTTTTTTTTTTGGAGGACGGGACTCTGGTGAAAGTTGGGGAGCACGAGGATCGGGGATCCATGATGTTTGCTTCCATTTTCCACTTCCCTCGACCACAATTTCACACGGGTTCCATTTCACGAGCGGAGCATTTTTGGAGGGTGCGAGCCCTCTCGTTTTTCGTTCCCTGTATAAATAAGCTATGAGAAATGGTGGTGGTGGAACTTGAACCTGATTCACTTTCTGGATACACATTGGAGCAAATTATATGGGTCCATAAGACTCTTCATAAAACCCGCATGATTGCATGCAATTCCAGTTTGGAAAATTGAAATGGGCTCGTATTCTCTCACTCACTCACTCACTCTTTTTTACCCTCCCTCGCTCTGCTCTGGAGAGAGAGAAAAAAATTATTGTATCCTTGTTTTTCCAAAAAGCCCTCACCATTTCCACTTCCACTCTCCTCCAACTCCAGTCTCATCTCATTTTGTTAAAAAGCTTGGAGGAAACGGGAAAAAAACCGACAAGGGCAAAAGCTGCAGCAACCGGCAAAATACACAATCCATGTCATGCTATATATCCTCCTGTTTGAACTTCCACTTTTGCATTTGCGTAATTAAGGTTGACGCGGAGAGGAGAGGGGCAAAGAAGAAAAAAAGATGGGGAGCTGGAAAAAAAATTAAAAGCTTTTTTTCCTCCGTTTTAACTTGCTAATATTTTTTTTCCTTCTCGGAAGAGAGAGCGATAGGCATACGCATACCACCATCGCATCAGTTTGATACATCTCCAGCATTTCTTCTTCTTCTTTTTTTACTTTTTTTCTGTGAAGGAAACCAATTTAAAAATGTCAAGAGTGTGATGCCCCAACAAAAAGCTTCCGGTGACTTTTGTCTCCTGCCCGCCCCGCCGCTATTTTCCCCCCGCTTTGTTTGTCTTTTATTTTTCTGAAAATAAGCCGACACGACATGCCAAGTGGTATGTACATGAATGCCAGCTCGTCGTCTTCAAGACGGCAACCCCAATTTTAAAATGTTGACAATCCAATTTTTTTCCCCTGGTCTTCTAAGAAGTTGCGCTCTTTTACAGAAAAATATAAAGCTGAATGCATGACTGCATTCTTAAACGGTTCTTCTCGCTGTAGCACTTCTTGTCGGAAATTCCAAGAAAAAATTTACAGGATTTCAAGCTAAATGGTATTATTTTTTCTTCTTCTTCTGAGAATCATCTGCCAAATTGAAAAGAAAAGTACATTTTCATGCGTCATTTGGTCCAAAAACAATGTCTTTTCGAGTGGTTTCCGCTTCCAGAGTAATTACTCTGTGATTGCCGGGGAATTTTCGGATTTGGAAGTTGAACCAGAGGCAGAGAGGGCTGCTGGCTCATCGTTTCACATTTCAAATCTGGCATTCCCGTCGAGAGGTTTACCCTCGTCAAATCAAGCTTAATATTATGTAGAAGCTAATTCCGCTTTTTCGGGAGATAAAGGTGATGAGCGGAATGGTGAAAATGGGAAATATGTGTGCTATTGTTTTCGGGAATGGATAATTAATCCCGGCCTTAAGGCAACCCTTTCGGAATGTTACCCCTGTAGTCTAGTCGTTCATCTTTTTTTCTTTTCAAGTCTGTCTGGCTGGGCATTCTCTCTCATCAGACAGTCTCTTTGAGCTTGTTTTCCTTCATCTCATCATCATCATCTTTCCGTCCAAATTCCTATATTTATTGGTTTAATGAGCTCCCCTTTGTTCATCCATCCTACGTGACTGCTCCTCCAATCTCCATAAATGTACATTATTAGCATGATGTGGTGGTCATGTGCAGATGAAAAACTAATGAGGATGCTCTCTCTCACTCTCTGCTTATTTACCCTTTTTCCAGATTTTATCCCAATCTGGAGAGAAACTCGTCGTGAGTTTTTGGAGATAAAGATAAAGTGAGCGAGTATATGAGCTGTGTGTACAAACAACGACGGCGGCGGGTTTGGCTACAGGGTCAAATTACGCATTGGCATAATGCAATGCTCTGTGTTGTGTTGTGAAATGTTTTTGAGTTGTTCCTTGTAATCCAGACACACAGAGTCAGAGTGAGCCTTTGTTGATTTAATCAGGCACATTTATCTGAAAATTCCGGGAGGAACTCGGCTTCTCCTCCTTGTCTACAATTCCCTTTCATCATGGTATCAAACGAACGAATGTACTTTCCACCAGAAAAAAAATCTCGTCGGGCCTTCATCTCTCTAAACCCAAAGCGCGAGGAGGGGTAGTTAGAGGTTGTGTGTGTTTTGTGTTGTCATTATTGCGAAATGGGCTCACGTCAAAAAAGAAAGTTGGGTGGGAATTCGGAGGGAGTGTGAGGCAAAGGTGGTGTGTTGGTCGGTGTGTGTCTGTGTGAGTGGGTTGGGTGGGTGGGTGCTTGATGAAAATCCGTAAGAGATTTCCACTCTGGAGAGTTTCACCCGTATAATATTCCATTAAGGTAGGGTCGGCGGGCCCGGTTCCTTCCTTCCAACTCCTGGTTTTTCCCAGGTGGAGCTAAATAAATGATGAGCCATCAACATTTTGTGGGTTGTTGTGGCTAACCCCGAAATTCGTTCTGTGTCATAATGGAAATGAGCAGAGCGATGCGATACAGAAACACTGAAACACAGCTCAGTTCACAGAGTTCCCCTCCACAACTTTTTCTGGAATGGAAGGGAAAAAGAAAATAAATCGGTTTTTAGGCTCCTCGTGAGTGTGGAAGAAAGCAGGTAGCATCGGAAACTGGAAATGAGCTTGAGGTGGACTAGGTGTACCGTGACGATCATTTCCTAATGAATTCAAATCCGGAGGAACCACCACCACCACTGGTGTAGATGTAGACTACTTTCTCAACTTGTCATGCTTCATCATCATCATCACATCAACACTTTTCACGCCAACCTTGACATACACGTGCACAATTTATCCTGGCTGTGGTGCCATCATCACCTGTCTCTCTCTCTAACTCTGCACCTGTCATTCTGATTTCAAAGTGGGTTTCGTGTATAAAAATAAAACGTCATTCGCCAAAGTATTCCGTTTATGACGCACAAGTAACAACACTAGCAACTGCTGACTGGCTTAACCGCTCACAACAATAATGGAGGATATTGTTTTAATAGTCGGAGAGTGTATTTTCTTGAGGATTTCCTCCCTTTTTTACCTTTCATCTTTTCTGTCAAGTCAACAAGCTCCTCGCACTTCCTGCATGTCAGACAAGAGACCGGGAAGAAAAATGTATATATTTTCAAGGATTTTTTTCCTCTTTCCTCCTTGAAAGCATTCTTTGTTGACCGATCCCCTTCACAAAAAATACTTCTTGTGACGACAACACAGCCTGTCTCTCTCTCTCTCTCTCTGAAGTGGATACAGTTTACATAGTGTTTATCTCCAAATTATTATTATTATTTGTTTTTTCTTCTCTTCTTTGCTCTTTCAGATTGGCCTCAGACGAACGGGTGTGGGGAGGAGATGATGCCCCCGGTAACACGTCAACTTTCAGTGTCAAGTGACTCCAAGTTGTTGGACGACGATCATCATCACCACCACCATCACCATCATCATCATCATCACAGTGTGGACAAGGATGATACGGAGGAGCCTCAAGTGATTCTCAGACAGAATAAAAGGCCACCAAGACCGAAATCTGAAGTGTTCCTTTCAAAAGAGCACCGTCGATCGAAAAGATACTCAGCTTTTGGGGTAAGTGCTTTTTCTATGCTGCTACTATTACTACTCAAGTCTCAAAATATTTGAACAGGACGAGTCTCCTCCTCCTCCTATTTTCTCGCTCTTGCTTTTCCCGTGATCGGGTGATTCGAGTTCAAAGACCTCATCCCGGTTCTTCTTCTGAGCCGTAGTGTTGTCAACTAAAATTTGATTTCGAAGCTATAGCTTCTTTAGCTTCCCCACCATCCCCACCATCATCATCCATTCCCCCTAATTTGGTAGTTATACAGTGAAATATGGAAAACTAGAGGGATTAGCTGTCTCTAAATTAGCGAGCAGCTCATGATCCTCTCCTCGGAGAGAAAATTCATCTTGTTTCCACTCGCGGCGTTCGCTCGTTCGTTCATATGGCTAAAACCTGGGAGAAAAGCAGCAAAAACTAGTAGTAACTCGCTCGTTGTAAATCAGAGATTTTTTTTCATCCACAATTCGCTTATGTAGGCTCTGGCTTATTTGCTGGCGGATAGAATGTTACGAGAGAAATAGGTGGAATGCTGGTGAAGACAGGTCGGTAAATAATCTCACATGGTCGACAGAATACAGATAGCTTTGCCTCTGACATTCTCATCGATCTCGAGCCTCCCGAAACGCGAACCAAGTTGGGGCTTTGCTCTCCTCTCTCTCTCGCTCTGGCTAAGAAAACACACACATTGGCAAAGATTACACAGGAGGATGCCTTAAGTAGCGAAGAGTCGGGGAAAAAAACTATGGTCGCTTCTGGAACTGCTTTATGGAAAATGGATTAGAGGGAAGCTTTTCCTCCTCCTTTCAGCGCTGAATATAGTGGTTCCAGGAGGAAAAAGAAAAATGTGTCCATTATCCTCCTCGTTTCAACATTTTGCTAGAGCGCCCGCTCCTCCTCGAGTAGTAGTTAATGACGGGAGAAATAACGGACAGAAGTCAATTAGCCATGAAGCCGCTCATAAGCATCAGACGTCAGCGAAAAAAAATACGAGAACGAAACCTGCTTCTTCTTCTTCTTCGCCACCATCTCCTCCTCATTCAGACTTTCACTCTGCTCATTTATTCACCAAGTTCAACATTTTATTACGTAATGAAAAACATGGACAGAAAGAAGGAGAAAAAGAGTCGGAGTGAGTTTTTTACTTTCTTGCTGCATTGCACCCGCCACTCATGGTGCACGTGCCGTTTTTTCGACAATGGGAATGAATGCACGGGTTGGCTAGGTCCGGAAAATTGGAAAAATGTCACGTGTCTTCCAAAATAATAATAATAATAATACGACCGCGACGCATTTATTTCTTTGGTAAGAGTAAAAGTAATTTGCTGGAATATATTCAGAACAAAATCCTATACTGCTGTTGGAATTGAAAGTCTGGAAGTGGAGTCAGAGATGAGAAGAAAAAAAAGTCATTAAATGGGTGTATTATTGGCACCCGGAGCGAAATTTCCAAAGTTGGCAACATGTTTTTCCTCTCTCTTCTCTCTCCCTCTCTTTCTCTCTCTCTAATGATATGTGCATATGGGCATAATGAAGATGAAACAAGAGGGAGACATGATCATCATTATTGTTTCTCGGATTTTTATCAGGTTTCGCTACGATACTATACTATTAGGTCACTTCCACGTTGTACGGTTGTACCGCTGCCGCTCCTCTCTCTTTCTCTCTCTGGAGGAACCAACATTATCACATTATCATCCCGATCGAACTCCCCTTCCGCTCGTTAGCAGCAAACTTGAGTTCGCTGGGATTCCATGTTATTATAGTTATGCACAAAGAGGCACCATTTGGACCCATCATCACCAACCAAAAAAAATCATCATCATCGTAATCATCATTTGCAATAGTAATAAGATGTGCATGCATGGAGTTATTTCTTGTCGGGGAAAAATATATATAATATTTGAGGAAAATGAGGTGTTCACTGGAGAACCGAAAAATGTGATCATGATAATAGTCCAATTTGCTGCCAGGCAAAAAGTTGAGCTCATAAGTTTTGAATCTCATTAGCACGTCCAAAAAAAGAAGAAAAAATATGTCTAAAAAAGTTTCCCATCTTCTTGTACACACACATACACACACAATATATATATATATATATATATATATATAATATGTTCATTTTTTTGGGCTCGGATGACTACGTAAAAAAAGAAGAAGAGGGATGAAAATAGTGATCATCAAGTTGCTTTCTCCCGTGAAATGAAGGTGGGTAAATGATGAGCTTTGGGCGGTCTGAGACTTTCAGCTTTCACCACATCCCCAATCCCTATATTATTATCCACTGGATCCATATGGGGCACACACACACACGGCGGAAAAAAACAGGGAAACTCGGAGTCAGAAGGAGAGAGAGAAAAAAAGTTTATTAATAAAAGTTTGGTTGGGTGGAAATAGGGATTTTTTTGGTATGTGCTTATCCACATTATATGTATATATCTTGTTGTGTATCTGATTGCGAATCATGCGAATAAATGTAAGTAAAGCTACGGAGGAGTGTAGGAGGGAGCAGAGCAGATTCATCAACAGCTTTTCACTTCTTTCTTTCCCCGTTTCCATTTTTGCTCAAAACTCTCTTGGGATTGACAGTGGAAGTTGTATGAAGTGACAGTGAGAAGTAGAATAAGGTTCTTGTTCGTTCCATCCTCCTTGCTTTACTCTCCTTTTTATAGTTTTTTCGTTGCGTGCACTCTGCACCAGAGAATGGAGATATGATGACGGGATGATGATGATCATGATGATCATGGAAATGTCTTTCTTTGCAAAACTTTTATTTTCCCAAGGATTTATAAATGTCAGGAGAGGAGAAAGAAGGGACGGGGTGGATGCATGTGAAAGAATAATGTGAAAGAAAGTCGTCAAGTCGGTTAAAAAAAGAATGGGATCTCGGTTTGCTTTCAGTTGTCTCCTGTTTGACAGATCAGGCAGAAAGGAGAGAGGCTATCAAAGCAAAAAAGCATGCAGCCAGCAGCAGCGCATCAATAGTTGTAAAAAGATGAAACGGTCCGTTTAATCAATAAAAATGGGATAAAAGCGGATTTCATTGTTAATTGAAGTGTTTCCGTTTTTCTCTGCTTTTTTATGGCTGCAAAAAAATAAACGGTGCTTGAAGTGATGAATAAAAAATGTAGAAAAAAGGTGGTGGTGTGGTACGTAGAAGGTTATAATGATCCGGAGTGAATCGCAATTAAAAGGATTCTTTCACAGTGTCAGCAGCTTTTTTAAAGACACATTGGCGAGCGTGGGGAGGAGAAGAAGAGTGTCGTAAACTGGATTTTATTCCGGTGGGGAGAAGTGTGTGTGTCCCCTGTTTTGTGTCCCATTTTATGACGACTGTTAACAATGCATTAACGGGAGACACCTGGTGCCACCACACTACTGACGACTCATGTGAGTGTTGAACGTGTCAAGGAGGAGCGTCGTCTTACGTGTCGAAATTATGATGGGTGATTTACATACAAAATTTATGACACATGTGGGCGCCTATAAAAAGAAATATAGTTTAAGGTAAAGCATGATTGGATTCAGGTAGCAAAATCCTCTTCCTGAGAATGGGATTGAATGTTAATATTGCTTCTAAATTTAACTTGGAATTTCATTTTAAAGCCATTTTTCGGGATTACATGTATCAGAAGACATGGTCCCATTTACACCGCGGTGGACATGGACTTTTTCGGTCTCCCTGCATGTTTTTTCGGAGAGAAAATGGGATTTAGGGATGAGATTGGCTCCGCTCTCGTAGTGTCGTAGTCGTAGTACCTTCACCAGATTTGTTTTCCTAAAAGACTCACAACTGTCCAGTTTTGGCTGGAGACAGGAAGCGGCGAAGTGGTGAAAATCGGAACATATATATTTTTTCCCAGATATTTTGCTATTTGGCCGAGAAGAAAAGGGGTATTAGGATTGAAATGAAAATCTGAGGGAAAAACATGAGGCATAAATGTAGTGAGCCAGTGTGTTCACATGGAAGGCTTAAGTCGAGAAACTGGTCAAAGCCTTTTTTCCCATCCCATGGATGGTGTTCTCACACACACGAGCACTTTGTCTCTTCTGCTCCTCGTGCCCCTATCGTATAACTTCATTGTGAAGGGATGGACTGTGTGGAAAGTTGTGTGGAGTTGAAAAGGAGTCGGAGAAAATGGTTGCTGTCCTCTGTCGTTTGAATAAAATAATGCACTATTTTCTTCAGCTTTTCAACATTTTGTAAAATGGAAATAGGAGCTAAAGTACCCTCTGTCCTCTTTTCACCATTATCTTGGAATGAATGAATGAATGAATATACTATACTACCATGTCCTCACTTTTCTGGTGGGTATTCTGGAAAATAAAGAAAGGAGAGACGAGGAGGACACGATGGGATGGGATGGAATGGAGTCATCACTCGTCCACATGGAAAAGGGGACAAGACAAGCCTTTATTCACTCTCTCTCTTTCTCTCTCGCTCTCTGTTCATAAAAGAAAATGCAGTTTTCGTTTCGGAACAAAGCCATCGTCTTCGTTTCCACATTTTGGAGAGAAAGCAGTGGAAGTAGATTCTGGTTTTGTGGGCACGGGAAAAAAAGAACAAGGGGTGGAGAGATAGGAATAAGAGCTCCTCTCCGTTTTTGTCTCATCAATTTGCTTCTTATTCAGGGATTTTTGGGGGGGAACGAGTATTTTTTTTGGGGAGAGCATTTGCATTAGAATGTCGACCAGCAAATTGAAAGAAAACAAAATGGGCTGGAAGTTGAAAGATAAAATGTATTGAAATTGAATGTGGTGGTGGGATAGATGGATGGATGGGTTCGACGACTAAATTAATGTTTGCGCGTTTCACTAAAAATAATAATAATAACAGATAGGTGGCGAAGGTGGTAGTGGTAGACATAATAAATCGGAACTACAAATAGAAATAATTATATCAAATTTTGCTACTTTTTTAATTTCACAGGGTGACTCACCATTCGGCAAGTCGGAAGCGTACATAAAGCTGGAGCAGTTGGGAGAAGGGTCATACGCCACCGTCTTCAAAGGATACAGCAAGTAAGTTGCCACACCACGTTCTTCCTCCGTTTTCTCTTAATTTTGTTACAAGCCCAGAAGGAGGAAACACGGGATTCTCAAATCACATAATTTCCCACTCACTGTCCGTTTCCCGTGTTCTCCACCCAGCTAGCACGAAACCATAATAACAAGCCATAAATAAAAGGTTAATTGGATCGGTAGTGGTAGTGGCGGCGGAGGAGGTATATGGTATAGTATATATCGTCTAGCTAGGCCCTACGGTGATGGTGTGAATGCACTTTGGAAAAAAACACACCTGCATCCATCCGTATACCCACCCAGACGGAGTTGTCTTCCTCGTTAAAAACGACTTAAATATGATTTTCTCCGTGGAACTTGACATGATTCAGTATTCAGGAAAGTGGAGGTGGTGGTAGTGGAACAGGGGAGATCAACTTGTGTTTTTTTTTCTCTTTGGAATAAAACGGAAACACAACCGGCGGTCTCGCCATCATCCTATTACTTCAAGTGGTTTTCCTCTCTCTCTCTCTCTCTCTCTCGGACCGACTAGAGCTCCGGCTCTCTGCCTGTTTGGAATAGAGTTATTAAAAGGGAAAAGTTCGATGAGATGCGGGATGCAGGCAGGCAGGCAGGTCTGAGGAATGCACGGGATATTATATAGCTCACGGCATCATTATGATTGCACGGGGGATAGGATATAGGGAGGAGGGATATAATATAATATAGACGGAGGAAAAAGTTTTGGTAATTCCTGCAGGCAGTAAAACGGGAGCCGATAAATTGTGAGCTTTATCCTTTCCTCCGTCGTCGTTTTTTGGCACGTGGAGTTAGTCGAGTCGCGCAGATCTATTTAGTAGTAGTTTGGTTTTTGGGGATAAAATATATGGTTGTGGATATGAAAATGGGAAGTTGTGTATCGAGATTATCAAAGTGCAGCCTTTATCGTCATAAATTTGGTGAAAAGAGCAGTTGGCTGGGTGGTGGTGCCGTGGAGCGGTGGTGGTGTGGTGGTTGCAGTGCTAATCTTCATTTCCATAACGCATTCAAATGACTCATCAAAGTTTATGGGAAACTAAGATGCTATCAAGTTGTTGGTGTTTCGAGTAAGATGCTAATGATGGGCATGCAGATGATGATGATGTAAAATTTTCAATTTCAGTTTGACGAATCAAGTGGTAGCTCTGAAGGAGATACGCCTGCAGGAAGAAGAAGGCACGCCATTTACAGCCATCCGGGAAGCATCCCTCCTGAAGGACCTGAAGCATTCGAATATCGTGATACTCCATGATATCGTGCACACACGATCCACTCTCACTTTCGTCTTTGAATACCTTGTAAGACTCATCTCCCCACCCCACACGCCCATTCCATTCCCCTCACAAGCTTGCTGGCTGGTTCGCCGGTTGAGTGAAAATTAGGAGTAGTTTCCTGGTTGAAAATGAAATTAATCTTGTTTTTTTCTCCGTGATTGGATTTTGCAGCATACGGATCTTTCACAGTATTTGGAACGGCATCCAGGCGGGTTGAACCCTAGAAATGTGAAACTCTTCCTCTTTCAATTGCTCCGCGGTTTGGCGTTCTGCCACCGTCGACGAATCCTTCATCGTGATGTAAAACCTCAAAACCTGCTCCTCAGCCAGGCAGGAGAGCTGAAGTTGGCTGACTTTGGTAAGATCGCTGGCGGAAAACGGAACTTTTGCTCACTTTCTCACTAATTTTTTTCTCTCTCTCTCTCTGGAAATATGTATATTAGGTATATGGAATATATGGGATCTACCTTGAGAGGAGGAGTATGTGTGCCTTATGCACATTTTTATTGTTGGCCCACACCGCGCGGTGGGGTGACACTGAGTGAGTGTCCCTGTACTGATTCATGTGGAGAGGTGGAAATGGATTGGAAGAGAGAAAGAGCTCGTATCTGGGCTGATACTGATGAGGCACATTGCATTGATCTGTGTTGAGAGTGACACGTGTACTACGGGTTTATTTTATTTTTTATTTTATTTTATGTGCTGTGCAGGTCTGGCGAGAGCGAAATCAGTGCCAAGCCATACGTACTCGCATGAGGTTGTGACATTATGGTATCGGCCACCGGATGTCCTTCTAGGATCTACGGACTACTCCACGAGCTTGGACACTTGGGGTGTCGGCTGTATCTTTGTAGAAATGCTCACAGGGGCGCCCGTCTTCCCCGGTGTCCGTGATGTCTCCGACCAACTCGACAAGATTTTTCGCATTCTTGGCACCCCCGTCGAGAAAACTTGGGAAGGTGAGAAAAGGGATTTCTGAATTGTGTGTGTCATTGGAAATGATGGCGTGTTCATTAGAGTGATGACAGCCTCTTGACTTTGACTAAATAAGTTGACCTTGCTGCAACTCTTGTGTTACAGGTGTGACTCAATTAGCCAATTACAGTAGGGAAGTTAAACGGATATACAAAGCGCAACGGTTAGGACTCGCTTTCCCACGGCTCTACGATGTCGCATATGCTGAAAATGTTGCCTCCGCCTTTCTTCAGGTACAAAATGAGGAGTTAGGCATAGTGAGATGAAATCCTATTATTCGTTTCTAGTTTCTTCTTGGGGAACCTAAAAAAAACTTTGACTTTTTATCTTGTACAGTTGGATCCGAGCAAAAGACTGGAAGCCGAAGAAGCTTTGCATCATAAATATTTCTCTGATCTCCCTCCGAAAATATACGAACTACCACATGGTTTGTGAACAATTAATGCCCCATCAAAATATTATTAAAACTATAAAATATTCGGTTATAGTCAACTTTTCACTTATTTTTGCAGAATCAAGTATTTACACCGTGGACGGGATCAAACTGTACCCTGAAGATAACCACCGTCGCAGTCTTCCGAAAACAGGAAGTTATGACTTTCGATCGCAAAATTTAACTGCCACACATTGTTGCTAGTTTTCCTACAAAAAATATTCTCGTCTCATCCTAAAATGACTCACGCCTACAACATGATAGTTTTTTGTCATTTTTACGTATTTATTACGTGTAAATACACTTTACAGTCGCAGGTATATCTACTTCAAAGAAAAAAATGAATGAAACCTACAATCACAACTTGGAGCTCAGATTTTTTAGTCATCGTCATCAACATAGAAAAAAGTTCTGAGAAAGTTTTTTTGATTATTTTATCTAGACAATGC
Source organism: Dicranocentrus wangi (assembly GCA_036850665.1). NCBI lineage: Eukaryota > Metazoa > Arthropoda > Collembola > Entomobryomorpha > Entomobryidae > Dicranocentrus > Dicranocentrus wangi. The sequence continues at coordinate 16,672 of JAANSN010002755.1, forward strand.
AAAGGATAATGATGTTTTTTGAGTGCAATACTTTATGTGCAATATATATATATATACATTTGTTGTGAAATATACGTTATTACGAAAAAGTAGAAGTGTAGTAACCGCATTTATGTTTCCAGAAAAAAATAATACTTGAGAAGATTATACAAATCCCGTAGAAATTTCACCTCTGGGATCTTCCACTTTTTTCACACAAGTTTTCCGCAATTGAACTTCCTCTTTCTGTGTAAAATTTTCTCGTGTAAATGCATCCATTAGTTAGAGAAATCACTACTTGTGTAATATTCAAAAACTGTGAGTTTAACTTATAACCATACATGTACATTTTTTTTCAATCGAAAGCAATGTGTTCTTGATTTTTTACGTGTTTTTTTTTCAATTTACCAGTAACGGCTTGTTACAGCTAACAAAAAATCTGTCTCAGTTCACTCTGTTGTGTTCAATTCTGTAGGAAACCATGAAACATGGATTTCCTATAGATCGACCGAAGATGAGTTTGGTTTGGGTTTGTAATAATTATTATATTTCAAGTTTTTTGTTTTGAAGCTCTCGTCTCTTGTTTTTTGGACTAATACTTTTTCGTCAAAGTCTGTTTGTGATAGGATGACTTTTATTATTAATGCTTATTATTATTATGCTACAAAAATAATTATAATGTTTTGGCTAATGTGTTTAATACTATACTACTAAAAAAAAATAGAAGCTGTATTAACTTTCCGTGTTCCTCCCTGCATGATTTATATTGCAGTGTGGAGTATTGTGATGATGTTTAAAAAACTGAGAACGCAAAAAAAACTACGTTTTTAACATTGTGCCAATTAATTTAGCAAAAAACAAAACATTTTTAATTTGCTCTCGTAAACTTACGTAATATTATTATATATACTTTCTCTCTTCGTTAGATAACTTTGTTGTGTTCAATCAAAAACTCGTTTCAAACACATATATAGTAAGGGTGTGTCACTCTGTGTTCAGGGTACGAAAAATATACAATTATCTAAGTTGCTTACAAACTTATTGCAGAGTATATACCTACACGGTTTGTTTTCTCTCACTGAGCTCACTTTTTTGGCCAGCACAACATGTAATAATATTTTTAGAGCTAAAAAAACGGTGTCAGTTTTATAGAGTCAATATATGTAATTACATAACCGTAACTAACATTTCAGTTGTGTAATTTACAAAAAGAAACTCTCTCGAAGAGCGAAGAAAACAAAGTTCTCTCGAGCACCTTTTTAAATAACACATAATAGGTAAATAAATGTGAAATGCAGAGCTGAAAGTGATTTTTAAACTGAAGGAAAGTACAAGGTGTCGCAGTGTCGATGATTATTTAGCGCAGGTGTAGGTATAATGAAAACCGGGAGGTGAAAAATGTTGCCATATGTTAGAAATATATATAACCTATACGGATTACGGATATAGAAATTACATACATTAAGTATTACTTTGTAAAATGAAAAGAAAAAAGTTCGCATAAACAACCACTATTCCACACGAAGATTTTAACTGTTTTACTAAAAACATGTTCAACACTTCGACATGGCAAATACTTTGGAAATTTCATGTCGTATTATACTCCAATTGTGGACTTTTCTTCGGCATTGTAAATAGTGTACTGTATCATCACAATCTTGTATGACTATGTAATGTGACTAGAAGCCCATTCTTGTAATCCCGCGTATAATTTTTAACCTCATGCACCTCCCCACTCCATTCACATGCTAATGATACTCAATGACTACTTATTGTTAGAAGTGAGACGTCATTTGAGTATCCTCTGTTATTCAAATTTGTAGTTGGAATTTCTTTTGTTATGCAAATTTTTATTAGCATAACAATAGATGAAAATTTATTATTCATTTTCAACCTTGGTTGTACTTTGGCAGTATGTGTGTACATTTAATGTAACCAGTTTAATAATGTTCTTCACGTGGCAATTATTCACCCTCGTGCTTCGTGCAGATTACAACAAAAAAACAGTTTTTTCGCAACGATATATAGCAGGAAATGCGTCTCAAAATTGAACATACATATATTACGACTCTATACTTATATAGGAAATCAGTATCACATATGCCACACTGGTTAAAGTAGTAGTGTAGGGAAAAAAGCAAGAGATAATTTTTAATTACTTAAAATTGAGCATTTTTCGTATTGACATTTATTGGCATCGCGGAAAAATAAAGAGATTATGGAAAAGAGTACTAAAAACATTGTTTGATTTCCTATTTGAGCAAAGAAGAAGGTTAAAAAAATATTGATATATTTGGATTTACAAATGTTGAGAGTTTTCAATTAATTGGTAATATATGTAAAGTGTAATCAGGCAGGGATATCGCGAGGAAGATACAGTGGAAAATAGGCATGATTGAATGTTATATATGTTGGGAAAATAAAAGTTTATTATAAATTGTATACACACCACCGAGAAATTGATTAAAATGCATTTATTTATTTACAGTTGCTTTTTCGAGTTGACTGCATGTCCAGAAGCATTTAAAATGGTAACGAGAATCATACAAAATAAAATATCAAACAATAATAAAAATGCTTATTAACCTTGTGTTGTTGTGAGATTGATAAACACTCAACTCAACTCATACACTAACGGTAAGCTCAAGGTATTTTAAGTTATAAGTATACCCATAACGTTGCACAGATTGATATTCAAATATTTAACGATGTGAGACTACTAAGGATCACAAGTTATCAAATAAAAATATAATAACAATTAATATCTATATCCCATAAATAATAATTACGGCAGTTCTACATATTATTGCAGGAACGCTAACTTTTTTCATACCAAAGATCTGGGTTTAAAATTGCATTTAATTGTATATTACGTACGTAAAAGGTTGCACAACTTGAGCACAGATCATAGTTGCATTTGATCATTTGATTCAGATCACATTAACAAATTGACATTGTACAAATATATATAGGTAGGTATATATATATTTAGGCACTTTCAGAACGACACTTGTGATTTAGTAGCCCCCTTTCAGTTTTGTACTCCAAGTCACACTTGTCACATCGAAACACAGGTTCTTGAGTGTGCTGACGAGTCCAATGCTCGAGTAATTTCATTTCTGTAGGATACCCCATGTCACAACCTTCCCATGGGCAAAGGTAGGGTCGTTTTNTACCCCATGTCACAACCTTCCCATGGGCAAAGGTAGGGTCGTTTTCCTTCGTGTATTTCGATGTGATTTTGCAGGTGATTATCGTTCCTGAAAGTAGTCTGGCTACAATAACTGCATTCTAATATCCTTCCGTTTGGCCGTCCCCTTTTCGCAGGTGGTCCTCCTGAACCCTCGGATTTACTAGTTCCAGAATGGGAATCAGAAACATCACCGGACGAAGACCGCGTAGACCTAGATGGTCCGGCGGAACAGTCTGCTGGAGTCACAGACGATTCTGGTGTTTGGGAAGATGACAATGGTTCTTCTTTAGGTCTCCCCCTCTTTCGCTTACCAGACAAAGTCGAGCTGGTACTGGAACTAACGGAAGCTTCGGAAGCAGAGCGGATGGAGGCGGGTGACATTTTTAACGGCGGTACGGAGGACACACTGCTGGTGTTACTTTCAAGCTCACGTCCAGCTGACAATCTAGCGGACAATCTACTGGAATTTCTACTGCCAGCTGTAGAGCTAGACGAAGAAACATTATTTCGGTTCATGGAACGTCTCGGTAACACGGGACTAGCCTGGGGCGTTAGGGTTGGCATTTCAGGATCTGGAGAATGTCGTGGAGTTTCCAACGCCAAGCTCTCCTCTTGCTGTTGCACTACTACTGGCACTGGCACGTTTTCCTTTCTTGTCTCTTCACAAGACTCCTTCAGATTCGCCTTCTTCTCTTTCTCTGCCTTCCTTTTTAGTACCGCGTCGTGCTGGGCAGGATCCGAGATTTTTAGTGTGACAAGTGACACATGGAAAGGCGTAACAGAGTAGTCGGGAGTTCCTTCGATTCTTTTGAAGCGTAGAACGCTATGCTGATTCCGCTCCTTAACTTCCACTTTCCTGGAAAGAGACAATTTTCAGCTATTGCCAGTATAAGGTAACTCACCAGCAAATCCTTAATGAGTTTTTTTTTCTGTCAACACTTACGTTCCCCGTTTCGACACAAAAGCTGGCAACTCCGTTGACCCCTTCTCCCTTCCCTCCACAGCAGCCCCACTCGAGTTGGAGTTTGAATTAGGATGGACCTTCTTTCGGTGGAAGTTGAGGTGCGCCTCCGCTTTGAAGTGCATTGAACACAAGTCACAAGTAGTAATCGATGCCATTTTGATTCCAATCCAATGCTCGTTTGTTTACTGATCCCGTAGTCAGAGTTTTAGTTACACAGGATTAGAATATTCAGAACAAAGAGTTTTCAGACTTATTTGCAACATTACAAATTTTTGTTGATGACTCGACCGACTCCAGCGATAAGTAAACTAACGATGAATGAATAATTAGGTATCTATCGGAGTTGGGAAAACCAACAACTAGGTTATCTAAGCCTATTTCATTGAAAGTTCCTTCCGAGTTCCACTCCTACGCACTTCCCCAATCCCCACTACTCCCCACTATCTTTTTTTGTTAAGGAAGATAGGATCCGCATATAAATGGTCGTCGGGAGTTGTCCTTGTCGCTTCCATTGTCAACATCGAAGTTGGATGGATGGAAGCCAAAGTCTCTTCAAGTCTCCCTGTGTAAAGGATCAAGTTTTTAGGCAAAATAGGGAAACGTTCGAAACTGTGTCTGTGAATAAATTAGACGCACACAAATTACTTTGGCTATATCCTGGATATGAAGGACAGGAAAAGGTACACATAAGTGCAGAACGCGAAGAGTTTGGTATTGCTTCTGATTATTATGCAAATAATGAGTTGCGTTTGCGTGAAGTATTTAAATTGAAACTTTTAAGTACACAAACAATACTAATGCAAATGAGCAACGCATGATTTTTGTGATGCTTAAAAGCATACAAAATATCCGCACAATAGGAGTCTATATGTCTTCATGTGGAATTCAATGTGGCAATTTATATTTATTGGCTTGGTATTGTGTATTCAAGCTTTGCAATTGTGAAATGGAAACTGATTGTGAGAAATGCGAAATGATTTAAAAGGCTGTTGTTTTGTGAGCATGATCTTTTTGAATGTTGTGAATATTGTGGTTGAGATATAGATTGAGAGTTTGAGAGCATGCAAACATGCATAATATACGATAAGTGATAAAAAGGAGACTGAAATATAGATAGCGCCAAACTGAACTAATATATATGTATCCTCTACTCTACTTCTGTCCATCCATACCTCGCCGTACAAGCGTATTTCATGTGGGGGTCTTGGTTGCACAATAGAATT
>JAANSN010002756.1:0-22027 GCA_036850665.1 Dicranocentrus wangi
TTGGGCTCCAAAGTAATTGTTAGTGTCAGAACAGGCAACAATCCAAACTGTGTCACAAGCCGAATAATATTTTCAGGAAACATTTACGTGTCCGTAAGATTTTTTCTAATGCAATATTCTGCAGATATATCTTGGTCAATACAGAAGTCTCTAAAATGGGTTTCTTTTTATGCTGGCGATCGAATATTTTACAATAACAAATAAATAGTACTTTTCACTTGATGTTACAGGTTGTGCATCTTGCGCATTAAAGCTTCAAAATTAGATTGTATCGAATCCAGGTCCCTATCTTATCATTCGCTCCGTTGCATTAGCCATTGATTGATTGAGCCATATTCCATTAGCTGATTGCAAGCAAAACGAAAGAACCCCTTTTCTATCAATATATGTATTATAGTAAAAGGAAGGCGAGTACAATAAATTTCCGATTCCATCTAAAAGCTTGTGTACTTCCATTAAAATTTTACCAAAGTTATTAGATATAATTTCAATCAAATTCGAAAATGAAATCACTGTTATATGTTCCGTTATGTCCTGGCTTTAAGTGCTTTTGGATATAGAGTGATATTACTAAAACGCAACAACGCGTTCTACACCGTTTTTGTGTTCCAAATTATTCTAAAAGGTCCCTAAATTAAAATGAAACTTATGACTTTACCACATGTCGACTTTAGCTGTTTGCTCATTTCATTATGAATGAAAATAACTCAGACGCCAGTTATAAGTATAAGTACGTTCGTTCAATATAAAAATTTAATTTTGTAAATCTCTTTTGAAACTGAATTTCGAAACTGGTAGCCAATACAATTCAAAAGAATTTTATGCGAAAACAGCATATTATTTGTACGTATCTGCCACTAATCTAATAATTTACTTCTTGAAATAGCCAACGGCTGGGTATCCGTATCCGTATCCGGCGTATCCGACAGCTGGGTAACCGTAACCGTATCCAACTCCATAACCGTAGCCGAGACCGCCGTAGTAGTATTGGGCGCTGGCAACAGCCATGAGACAGGCAAGGACGAGGAGAGCAATCTGTAAGATTCCAAGAAATCCAATTCTGTAGAAAATATCCGACTTCTACATTCAATAATTAAAAAATCTGCTGGGAAACTTACGAGTTGAGACATCTTGAGGATGTTTGGTTTGGTTTTTGGTTGTTTGGAGGAAAGTGAATATTGCAATTCAAAATGATTTCTGATGCCTAACTCCAAGATGTCCAGCGTATTTATACTCAGGACTCACGGAATCGGATATCAGCAGCAAGAGGAATCACTCGTCATGTAGCCCTATTTTTACGTTATACATGTAGCATCTTTTTAGCAGTAAGAATCCGCAGCATACGCCTTGTGAAGGGTTAGTCATTCACAAGCCAGCACAACACGGATCAACTTTTGGCGATCTTAAGTGAACCACACCTTTAGGTCTCCATTTCTGATTGGATGACATCAATAATGGTAGGTTTAGTTCAGGTAGACATAGGCATTGCGCATAATAGTAGAATACAATAATCTCATATTATTTCGTACAATGAAGCGGCTTAAGCACGAGTACCTACGTACATCTAAATTATATTGTAATTGTACTGAAAATGGGTGAAATACAAAAACTTCAAGACATGTTCCAGAGATTTGACCCTCTGACTGGCATAGTTCACGACAAACAAAGGAAATTTTTCTACCATTTCAATTATAACTCGATTCGCAAATTTTCCGTGCACCGGCGCGTTTATAGCAGATGTACACTCACGCTCACTCACATCACGATCTGTTGGTGGTACACATTTTCACTGACTTGCAAAAAAGAATGTATTACTGCAAAAAACCGAAAACACAAGACTGAGAATGCTTGCGCAGTTTTTGCGATAATTTCGTTTCGTTTAGAAAAGCAGAATGTAACCTTTCTTTGAACATTGACATTGATATAATATTAGGCATGTTGGTAAGTAGATACTTACAGTTTACACTCAACCTACTTTACATTTACATACTTTTATGACTTGATAGAAAAAATTGTTCAAAAACAAACATTTTTTGTTGTTGACCATCCATTTAATGATTTGTTTTGTTCTTTGCCATCCCTCATTTCATAACTTTTTATTACCAGTAGTATACAAATATATTCAGTCTCCTATATGCGTAAACTTCAACAGCCAAAAGTAATATTGTTACTGCAAATGCCAGAAGCAAGAAACCAAAGCCGGTCACAACATCCTGAAACCCAACCGAGTTGAAAATGGAGTGATGTAAATCCAGACAGCGGAGGGTGGAATCTTGGAAGTATGTAGTTAGATAGCGGCTTTGTAATCCTCTTTCCCGCAGCAACAACAATCTAGACAAAAACAATGAAATCATCAGTTTACTGCTGGAATGTGTAGGACTTCCAACTGGGTCGAGATACTAAAACGTGGGAAATAAATCTCTTAGATTTTTGATGGTCTAGTCGAATTCAATCATGCACACCTACATACCGTCCCAAGTCTTGTTGTAGTCGACCTTGATTTGTAATATGTACTTGCTCACGCCGCACGCGCAATAATATATATGCAGTAACAAGTCTGGCCTAATGTTCGTGAGTGACAATAACAACAACGATTTTGTAACTACAACTTACCTTACCCAAAATAGAGACTGCTTCACGTTTCGCATGCAAAAACTTGCCAAAATATCTTACTGTTTTGCTTACTTTGTATTGAAAAAATCTCTAAATGGAGACCCTTGTTTTACAAACATTCCACCTTTGATGAATGAGCGGTCCAGAGGAACTTGGGAAATCCCACATGCAACCTTTTCTGAAATGTTTAATATGTCAAACGTCGGATAGAATTCGTCCGCAGTTGTGATCAATGCTGATTGAGAGGTCAGAATAAGTGGAATCGAATCATTTTTTGTCATCTCCGTAATGGATATCGGTGGCAGTAACTTGTTGGCTTTGAGCCACTGTAAAATGCAATATTCAACAATACTACAGAGTTCAAGTAAATTATCCAGATGCACGATGCACAAATGTATACATACGCTCCCATACATTCCCGTGGAGTGAAGTGACCATTTTTTTTTAAAAAAAAGTTACCATAATTCTGGTTTTTAAAGTTGGAACGAATTTATCCATGTAAATACGAAAATTGACAGCTTCCAAATTCTCAAATTGCTTGATTGGCACAACTTCCACGGAGAGGATAGAACACATTGCTGAGGTGTAGCCGGCATACATAATTTGGCTTGCGAGCAGTGTCACAAGTATTATGATTTTTACAGATTTGATCCGCTCAGTGATTTTATAGTGACCTATTCATTCAGGAAGCAAGTAAATTTGTTAGCCTTTCTGTGCTGTTTACGTTTTTCAATATCAGCTAATTCAATATTTGTAATTTGTATACCACGTTGATTAATGATGGAATTTATGGACGCTATTATCCACACGCTGTTGCAATGTATTCTTGACAAGGCAAGCAAATCCCCTTGTTTTAGCCTCTGATTTTGCTTTGCCACAATAAATGAAATTGTCCAGATGACGCTGCCAATGAATACTGTGAAAACTCCACTGGTCAACCAAAGATCCCAAGTGAAGGGCATGTAGAAAATGTTCCTCACTTTGTTGATATGAGGTTGGATGAAGAAAGCAAGCAACCTGGTCGGTAGTAAGCAAACGTGAATTAAAGGACACAGGTTTATTCCATAGCAAGCAATAAATATCATTAAAAGTAATTAGCAAATCCTTCAAGTCAAGTACGTTGAACGGTATGTCGGATGTAAGTAGCGAATTCCATACGGACCATCCATTCTGTAAGGGATGTACTCTGCTGGTGATATATGAATATCGGTGAATCCTTCATTTAACAGTTTTGCTGCTCCAGAATTGTCCAGTGTATTGTTTATTCCCTCAACCAAGAATGCCTCACTCTCCATTCCAACTTCGCTGTAAATGTTAAAGTATTTATATATATCACTAATTTGCGAACTCAAGAAATAAATGGGGATCCTTAAAATGCACCAACGTAAAATTTAGCAGGTCCTGAAGACACCGGAGTATTTCCACTTCCAATCCGCTTCTAAACTCAATGAGGTTTGTGGTACCGAGTCTCGTCTCGTACTGATTTAAGTGCTTGCTGATTCTATATTTCTAAAATATGATATAATTAACTGTTGTCTCAAGGTTGTTGCAAATATTCAGCAAATCAGTGTATGGCACACTGTGTATTCTTACTATAGCTCCAGCAATAATTGGAGTTTTGAAGAAATTACCCCGTCTAGACACTTGATTGTTGACCAGCCACTCAAGGTCATATGGCTGGTTTGGTAGAGGGGGGATACTTTTCAAAATTGACTGTTCTTTAATGGAATACAGTTCATAGCATTTGCTCGCACTATTCACGAGTTGCAACGAGGACATATTTTCCATTTGGTATTCTTGAAAAGTACAGATGTATAAAGATGAGGAAAGATCATAATCCAGAAGATTACTCAACTGGGAAACGAGTGACTGGAAGAGATCGACTGACATGAAGGATACTGCTGTGATAAACAAATGCTGTACGCCGGCCACCTACATATTTCCTGAATGTTAAGTAACGTATAATTTATTCACAACGACTGAATGTGTGCAATGTTTGTGCTCTGACCTTGAACAAGAAATCACGTACGTCTAATCCCGTATGAAGTTTTGAAATGACCAATGTTCTCTCCTTGTGGTGTTTCCAGATAGAGGTGAAACCCATCAAAGTTAATGTTTTATTGTCAATTACTGAAAGCAGCCCTGGAGAGGTCTCCTCATTGCGTAAATCCTGAGACGCTAATGCGCAATTTGCATGCAAAATGTTAGGATTATAGCAACAATATAACCGCATTCTACTGTAAAGCTAATAGTTTTTTAAATGTTTTTAAATGTTACATTTAATTTACATTTCTGAGGAAATAATGTCTCTTGATAACGAATTTCCAGAATTGCAAATTCTTGTTCGTGAAATGTGCAATCACCTCCATTTACCAACACTAAAACCACAGTAGTTAAACCACATGGACTCATATTATGGATGAGTTTCGTTGTTCGTATTTCAAATTTTGCAAAATTACATTCAGACTTGTTCTGAAGCAAATCTACAGTATATCACATTTGCTCAATGATGGTGATTTATGTTGTAACAATTAGTGATGTACAATCTGCAGAAGTTCGAACGCGAAAATAACCAGTGCCAGTTGCTAACTGCCATAATGAAACGTTTTATCTACATGACTATACCATATCTCAAGTTTGATTGAACCAATAATTACGTTTCAGAATGATTCTTTGACACTTTGTGGAGTACGTGACTACCACTTTCTACTTCGCCCTGCTATCCAGATTTGTTATTTTTATCATCTTCTGAAGTCATCGAAAGCACGAAAGCTAATGTTTTAATACATTCTGTGGGTAGGTGTGTCTCTGTAAGCTTTCATTCAGTCTTGAATATGTCGTGACATTATTTGAGAATAAAACGTCAATATCAAGAGCAAAAGTAGGTAGGTTTAAGAAATAACAAAAGGAAATGACCACCATTGTAATAGACAGACCTCAGAGTGCTGGAACATTTTTGAATATGAATATAATATTACGAAAATGAGGTAGTAAATGATTTGCAAACAATACGCTTGCGGTAGACATACCATGCATGCCACTGTTGTCGGTATTATTCTTGTCATATTAAAAAATTCATAAACTTTGTCTTTGTTTGCTCGTTGGTTTTATCGACATGAACAACGCCTTCCAGTCCATTTGTTTGTTTGCAATCCAGCGCTGTTCATTCATAGATAGTTAGATAGACAGTAAGTTATACGAAATATGAAGTATTTTTATGAATACTAGTGTGACGTTTTGCATTTGTATATTGCAATATGTGGAATGAAGTCTCGTTAGAATTTGCCATTTTTGTAAAATAACCGCTCGAATGTTTTTATTTGTTAAATTTCAAATGAAGAAGCATGGATGTCTGGTAGCTTCAACTCAAAGTACAAAAGTAAGAATTGTTTTGCGAAAACCTCCTCTAAGGCGAACCCGAAGGAGGTTTAATGGGCCGGATTCGTCATCATATAATCCGATGAACAAGATGTTTATTCATCAGATTCACTTCTTGTAGTAGGCAAGTCCACCGTAGGCTGGATAAGCGCCATATCCGACAGCAGCAACTCCTGGGTAGCCGTATCCATAGCCTCCGTATACGTATTGGGAGCTAACGGAAGAGATGGCGATGACGGCGACGAGGACAAGGAGAGCGAACTGAAAGTTTGAAAAAAGTAAAAGTTCGTTTTAGTTAGGTTTTTTTACATTTTTTTGTGACATTGAATACATGATATGAAAATTCTTAGGAAATCCTGGCAAGCCAGAAACTTACAAGGCGAGACATTTTGATTTTGGTTTTGGGATAGCTTGATAAGCTAACAAGAGTGTTTGGTTTGAATGTTTGGTTTGTTCAAAGGCTTGAGAACTGATGCTTAAATCCAAGATTTCGCGAGTATTTATACTAAAAATGTTTCTTCCAAATCCTACAAAGCCACACCTTGACAATATTGATTCCAAAGGTAAGGAGGAAAAGGGTATACATGATTGACTGCCATGAGGAAAAAATATGCATTGTAAGACTCCTTCGGTTGATGAGTGATATAAATTCTATGCCTGGTTTTTGCTTTCTTTTTTGCTACTGACAATCTTCCCCTACATTTGAGCTGCGCTGAACCACATGATCTATTTTATTCGTTTGTGTGGTGCGTTGAGTTGTGTTGTAAAAGATGGTTGAAAAATCTTACAAACAAATGTAAAGTAACAGTTTGAGTTTACACTGGGTTATGCATAAAAATTGTGTTCGTGCTAAACGAGGATTCTTCCACATTCACAAAGTACGTACAATGCAAAGCAGGGGAAATTTGACCTATTGTCTGAAATAAATTCAAGCCTAAAAAACCTTAATGGAAAGACAAGGAATACTATGGTTCGTATGGATTGAACTTTTTCTTCTGTTTTCACATAATACTCTTTTAGTTTTTGCTCTTCCACATGAATCCAGAACTGACACTAAGGTTGTGATTTACAGCACACGAACAATGTGTTAACGAACATATGTCATAATTGGAATTCAAGTATGGATTACCCCATACGATGTACTTCCCTGAAGATGTTCCCAAATTCATCTCAAATTACATACAAAAGTTACATGCAACGATTAAATAATATTATCGACGGACGGATTGTCTGTGTATAAAAAGTGGAAATTCTAGTTTCTCGCACAAGTCGTGATCAACTGATTATTATTTAGAAGTACGAAACGAAATAAAGCAAACATTTGCATGTCATTTGGAAATCACGTGTTACATCGTATGGATTTAGTTTCTACTTATTTTTAGATTGGATCTTTGAGCTAAGGTACTGATTAAAGTTTACGCCTGCACGCGAGGTGAATGGGCCATTCAGGTTTGCCGTGAAATGCAGAGGTGGCCTGGTGCAGAATCAGAGCTACAACAATCAAACTTAGGAGCAATCCGGTTTATTAGAGCATGTTTAGAATTCGAGCATTGCTGATCTGATTTTGACAGTAAATATTATTCAAGCTTCCTGAATGTGAATTACAAACTCCAGACGTTTTTTTTTCAAGGAAATAGTTAGGCATTATAGTTCAGGTTCAAGCTTTGTTTATTGGTCGTGCCATGCTAGACTGCATGGCTGTTGGAGACGTCGATTTTGCCAATATAGTTTGGATTATTATGCATAAATAAAAGTAATCGTCATCATTTTTTAAACCAAGTCGTAGGATAATTTTCATAAATTGATGAGTTTGCACGCGGAAATTTTTACAAATTAATATGAAAACTTTTTATGCATTGCATTGCATTATATCCTGACGTTTGAACATTATGGTCGACGTGATGGTCAAATATTACTTGTCCAAATTTATGCATGATGCTGATGCTCTTACGATTAGATGAGTACAATTACGGTAGGAAAACTTCAGGCTCCAAACATGTATGCAAAGAAAACGCGTAACACGTATTAAGTTCGACTATAAAATTACTACGATTTTAATTTTGCTCGTATTTAGGAAGGTAGCAATTTTAAATTCCAATTTGCATAGGCATGTAAATGTCAAAAACTACGACGTGTACAGCTTATAGAAGAGGGAACAATATCGAGTCCAGTATTCGCTCACTTCTTCAAGAGAACTCCTCCGTAAGTTGGAACATATCCGACTCCGTATGTGTATGCTGGGTAGGAAGCATATCCGGTGTAGACATATTGGGCGCTGACGGTGGAGATGGCAATAACGGCCATCAAGACAATGAGAGCAAACTAGAATGGAAACGAAAACCAATGAGTTTAGCAAGAAAGAAACAATAATAATAACAAACGTTTTTAACTAAAATTTTCAAAGAAACTTACAAGGCGAGACATGTTGATGTTTTAGGGTAGCTTAAAGCTGCGGTTTAAGTGTTTCAAAGAGCTGAAATGGCTTCTGATATCTTCCACCGCATTCCCTCCGTATTTATATATCTGATGGTGATGGACTATTCCAGTCTGACTGATGGACAGTGGCTCACCACACCTACAGCAGATTTGAATGCTGTTCCATTAAAATCCATCCTCCCATTATGTCAAAGAATGATCCCGGATTTAATCGCAAAAAATACGCACTTTTTGTTTCATAACCATTGTACCATCATGCCATTCAGAGGTAAAATTGATGGGCCATTTATGTATCAGCTGGGAGCATCTTCATTTCTTCACCTTCATCGAGGCCACGTATACTTTATTGTCTCAACCACTGAGATATTTCTTGGCTCACAGCATGGGAATTGTGAACATGACTTGCCGAAACATTTCTGTCCAGCCAGAGTATTCTCCAAAATGAACTACCTACATTTTTATGGTTACCTACATTACGTTGTGCTTGTGATGCAATAATACGACCGCCACAATCAGGGTATTTTTTCTAGTCATTCAAAAATAATTCGAAACAAGCTGACCATACGTTTTTTATCATTGGTCAAAAATGGATTATAATATAATTTTATGTTAGCTGCATAAGCCAACAATGGAACATTTTACTTGAGAGGAAACCTAGTAATTATAAATGAAGTTTATTTCATTCGTTCGCATCAGGTCGCATCAGGGATTCGTGTATATTACAAGACTTAATATCGACAATAAACTCACCTAGCTTGAGCATGTGAAACCCAGCAAAAACGGCCCAGCAATTTTATGTGCTCACCCCTGCAGTTATACTGGGCAGTTATGGACACATGCACATGTATTTTAGATATCGACAAAAAACGGATTTCGGTGGGCCACGAAAGGCGTGCGACCTTGATGGTTTAGAAAAGGCTGGAAATCATCTTGGCTTGTGTGGTATTGATATTTTTACATCAAACCTCCTGACATCTCCACAATTTGAGTACTCCTCCTCTCACAAAGATTAGACTTGTCGACATCATATCGACGTGGCATTTTTTGCTGGGTGAAGATACACATGCCTATTTCCTTTCAACTTCATCTGATCACATGAATGAATACTCCAATGCAATGCACGTAAGAAAAAGTATACTCGTTTGTCGTCTAATGCATTGCGTTCAATTTAATTCAAATCCACATTGCGTTTACCAAGGATTGTTAGCACATATCTGGACAACATCAAAGCAAAAAATATGTATTTAAATGCTGGAGATATCAAGCCCCTATACTTAGGTGTTGGACGAATTTTGATTTGTATTTGCATAAATGCTTCTCCTAATGAGCCCGACCTCACAAAAAATTAAGTTAATCAGCAAGAATTACGAACAAATCTTTACATTAAAGAAAAACGAGTGAGAACACTAACAATAAGAACAACTGTTTGAATTCAACAGTCAAATGTGTATGGTATGGAATTGCGTAATTTTAAACTTTTTTGTTCAACAAAACAAAAAAGGTTTACTTTTCATTGGGAACGTCAAATATAATCCTTGTATCGCTGGAGAGACAAAAGACAATGCCTTGCTTCGTCGTGACTGCGGTTGCCCCTAAACCATTAATTGTGCTTTTGGATTGTTGACGACGGCAAAAAGTGAAAAGAGCAAAAAATTGAAGTTAATTTTGGTATCTTTTGATTCATCGTAAAATGATATAAGGAAAGGGAGCAGTCAGGGGCCTGTACACTATCATTCGTTACATAACCTACAGACTCTCCAGGAGCAAAAACAGTCAAATGCTCCAGTCCAGGTTGTGGCATTGTCCACGAACGAAGACTAGACAGGCCATTATACATACTCGTGTAATATTCTCGCTCGCTACCATACCATACCTATATCGCTTGGTGATGATGTACTCAAAACAATCAGTTTTGTCAGTCCATTACATATACTATACGATGGTCATGGTCAATATCAGAAATTGAGGTTTGAGGCAGTCACAAATTGTTCATTTTTTGCTGTCATGAAAATTTCAGTCGTGTCATCTCATCCTGCAAAATTGACGCGTGAAATGATACATAGCTTTATTTTTTGTTTTGTAGGGCAACTGAAGAACCGACGACTGACTACATTGAGATTTGAGGATTGATCCATTTGTTAGCGACCCATGCTAAATCCTTAGGTGTTGGAATGGAATTAAAAATTATGGCATTCTTTATTAGTACAACTCAACATTTTAAAGACTGTGCACAGCAATGGATGCCAATCCTGTTACTAATTCTTATTCCTGGCTTTAGTAGAGAATTTCATAAATCATGTATGACTCATGCTAGGTACATCTCTTATACGTAAATAGCAAACGAATTACCTAACACTCTCTGTTGGTTTACTTACAGATTAATTGAACTGATATTAGTACCAGAACTAACTTGGGATTTGCGTTGTACGCTTGAGTAAATTAATTAAAGCGTTATGCACCTCGTATAAGGATATTTGAAGCACTCTTGTCAAACAGACAAAGTGCTTTGTACCTGTAATGAAATGTCTTTGCGATAAACTTCTTATTTAGAACACTCGCATGCTACATGCACTTAAAATGTGCATTTAAGCTTAAAGGTGCATAGTATAAATGCTCAATTCGCAGTAAGAATGGTGGTTATCCCGTCGTCACATTGCACCATCAAGAAGCATCAATTGATTAATTAAGCGTCTTATATGTATGTGTTACAGGTAGATCACCAAACAATAATTTGCATATTGCACTAACAGACTAAGGAATTGGATATAGCATATACCTGCCATTATTTATTCAGTCAGTTGAGACGCCACAAGTTTGATTACCTTCGTTCGAAAAAACCTGTTTTTCTTGGGTTAGGTATAGAAGATTTTTAAACAATAATACTAGTCATTTAGCTTCATGAATTTATTGTATTTTACTTCCTTCCGACGGGACATCACGGAACATGCTGTTGCTTCCTATACTGCACACACGCGTAATAAAATTATGTTTTCATTTGAATTGTACTACATGACTACACCTCACTATACACTTAGTTATTACGCTAATAGCGCTTCCAAATATTTTCGCAGTAAACACTGAATAATATTAACAGCCTACAACTTGGCGTCCTAGTCAAAGTCACAAGGCCAAGGAGTTTATGAACTTCATCTCTAAATATACTTACATATATGATAATATTGCATGCTGCTTGGCGGCACAAAATCTAAAAGCATAGTGGTTTTTGTGCTAGAATACGTAGTTTGTTTGGCCCATTTAGGCTGTGTCTCTACTGCTAGATTGTTAGATTGACTAAATAAATGCGTGTATACCTTAATCGCCATCCCCATAGTCGTCATTCAACATGTATTTCCTAGTTCGTCGTACTGTACACATCTTATGATCTGTTCTGTAACCATTTCTCGAAGAAATGTAAGGAGCAATAGAATTTCCTAGAATCAAGAATGGGTTTATGTGGTTAATAATTATTTTTCCTTCAGTCTCCAGACGGATCATTACAAAGTCCAAAGTGTGCAATGTCACAGAAAAAGTACAGGGTGTTGTTATAAATTGTAAATACATTTGGAACGCAATTTACGGCGGTATTGTCAGCTATAGCAGATCCAGGTTTAAAACTAACATTAAGATGCAGTGGAAAAGTGTAATGCTCATTGTTAACAATATAGCACCAGTGCTTTTTGTATATGGACAGTATTCAAAGGAAAACGATATTGAATGCCCGGGACTTCCGTCGAGAACGGTAATTTTGTAAAATTTAAATTATTTTCTTCGCATTTCGGAGTTACTCATATATTTATACCTGTCATTTGATAACAATTGATTAGGGGATATCCTTAGAATGCGTCTCCACAAAACTGGGAGCTGCCAGATTCAACTGTTCTAGTCCCATGCCAGTTGATACTGTAGCGTTTTTCAGCTGTCAGCCATATTACAAGGAAATATCGCAACCTAGTCCGTTCGATGTGAAATCTATAAGATGTAATCGGGAAGGGAGATGGGCCAGGTACAATTACTTCAGCGAGTTCAAATGTGAATATGGTACAAATGTATTAACATAACTTCATTTTGTATTCCTTGGTCTGGCGAAAATTAGAGTTTTCCGGGGTGGTATTTTAATGGACTAATATGAAATGTTCTCTTAATTCTCTAATATTCGCTTGGTCAAGTTACATATAATTGGCAAATTATGCAAATGAGATGCGAGTCGAACAGTGTTATAGCAGAGTAGGTAACAAGTAGTTTATAGTTTCAGAAATAGTGAGAGTAACCTATTTTGTTGGTCTTAGAATGTGGAAAAGCTTTGCCAATCATTAAAACGACAGTGGTGAAAGGCCAGTTAAAAAAACGAACCACTTACCCATGGCACGCTCTCATTTACCTGAAACTGAATTGGGCAAAAGTTCTGGCAGCTATGCACTACAGACGGACACTAATCGAAGCTGTAACCACGAATAGAACAAGAGGAAGCGAAGAGGATGAAGGGGAACAAGTTTCTTTGGAAGTAGACAAGAAGTTTAACCTCGACCCCTTGAAATTAGCAGAAATCTTTGACAATGACGAATTGTCACGGGAAGACACTTTGGATCCTCGATATCGCTACATTTACATATGCGGTGGCACTCTAGTTCATGACAATATGGTATTGGTATATGAGCAATTATACACATTACGGGAAACATAATGATCTAAAATTACCATTATGACTTCTCATGCGTGATACCTTAGGTTTTAAGTGCTGCACACTGTTTAACTGACTGGAAAGGGAAGAGCAGAGCAACCAAAGAGTTTATGGTTGTTTTGGGAGGAACCACAAATAGTTTTTATGCAAATGTTGACGAGCCAAGAAGTCAAATTATCCCTGTAAGAAAATTGTAATGTCAACTTAGAAAAAATTTATGTATTTTGTATTGCATTTTCACCTTCTGTCTTTCAGGTCAGTCGAATTCACATTTCGGATGAGTTTATATATGATGAATTTCGATCTGATATTGCTTTAATTCAGTTGCAGCAACCTGCAATTTTGAGTAACGCAATTTTACCAGCATGTTTACCTGAAAAACGGGAAGATTCTCGGCTATTTGCGACAAATCAGAAGCATGGCGAGGTAAAACAAAGTCTATGCAGACGATTTTCATTTGCTTATATGTATAAATTTTTTTTGCATTTTTTGCTGAAAATCTAAGGTTATTGGGTCTATGATCAACGTTTATAAAGAAGGACTTTCAAGTGAACTACAATCAAAGAGGCTCCAAGTTATGCCCAACTTGGACTGTGTCAGGTATATAGAGAGGATTCCAACTGACAAGGAATTTTGTGCGGGCAGTATAGGTATGTATAGTAGAAACAAGGTTTTCTTCTCCGGTAAGTAAAAATGATTAAATTAACTTCTGTTTCAACAGGAACTGATATCTGTAGTGGCGATTCAGGTGGAGGCTTGGTGGGCTCACCAAACTTTGGTCTTCGTAGAAGATACACCGTGAAGGTTGGATATATTACTAACTTTTGCAGTTTTACTTTACTGCGTGATCTGAATGAAATTGTTTTCAAATATTGCAGGGAATTATAAGTTATGCCAAAGCGAGAAGAATCTGCGAGAACTATGCAGTGTTTACGAGGGTTTACAAGTACATGAATTGGATCAAAAGTATAATATATTCTAATGCAACCACGACTTGAACTCTATAACGAGTAAAATGTATATCCTCACAGACTGAATAGAAACTACAGAGTATTATAAATTTACAGAATAAAATTAACCCACGTGAACCTGAAATAAACCAAACTAACATATCATTTAGTAAAGCGTAATTCGTAAAGCCAATATACATAGGTACGTATTTGGTCCTGTTGACTATTCATGTTAAGGTGCATGCATAATAGTCACATCCAAATGTATTTTATATCTGAAAGCTATTCAACTATTCAATCAAAGCATATAGGTAAGTATGTAAATGGCGTATAACACAACTAGATGTGCTATTTACGTACATTTGCAAAAAAAACCTAGGCTGGAGTCTCGACGAGTAAGCACCTTTCGTTTGCGACTTGCAATTAGATCTTGTGACCTTCAATTTAGTCAGTCCGTCTGAAGACAACTCAGATTGGGAATGTGAATATGGTGATGACTAAAATGAAGTAAATGTTTGTCAGTTGAGCTGAGATACAACATGCCAGATTGCATTTTGTAGGATTTTGTTATGCTAATTGTATACCGACTTACAACTTTTGTCCTTTCATAAATTCTAACCAATAAAACCTTTATTTTGCCATATTTTGCAACTCTCGTAACATATTAACGATATCGTATTTTCAATATTAACGAAGGATTATCATGTTATTTAATTCATATTAACAATATTCATTCTTATATCTGAGTAAACAGCACTGAAAATAGTTGTTTTAGATAAGTATAGATTACTTTTAGAAAATTTGACCACTCTAGTCTTTATATTTAACCATCAACACACTATTGAGACGAGCTAACTGCGCCATACGACTTGAATCTACCGACAAATTAAATTTCAAACTAAACTAAAATCAAAATTAGAATTTTTTAAAAAATCAATGGAACTAGATATACACTGGGAAATAATGAGTATCTCTATGTTTTTACTTTATACAAACTAGTGCAAACATGTTGAAAGAGTATATGATATCATGTCTGCAGGATTTTATGGAAAACTTATAATATATCAATCTAATCAATATTCTAATGAGTTTAGTCGTACATTATAAATTACATTTCATTGCATTCACTTCATGCATATAATAATAAACTTATTTTTATTTGCGTCTCAAAACCAATAAAACACTTGACACTTGAATGATTGACTGTGTCGCGACGTGACATCTTAAGAATACTTTAATTTAATCCTATAAGAATAATAGATGAAATCATGGTTTTCAAAATGCACTTCAAATACATCAATTGTATCAAGTTGACAATCTTGTTTAGAAAAAAGGGTACTTCTTCGGCAGATTTTTACAACTTTTTAACAGGAACAAACACCTGCTCGTATAAATCCTATAAAGAGACTACATTTCTTGACTGCATGTATTTCATTATTCTATCCCTCAACTCTCTATCCCTCTATTCTATCAACAGTATGAACCGCCCAACATTTAATCATTTGCAACTATTACTTTTCTACACGCTTCAACGTTAATCTACCTAATTAATTACATAACACTTATAACATCGACTATTTTATAGATCATGATCTTTACTGGAATGCATCTTGATGCTATAAGAATTGTCTTAAAATCAACTTTTGTTCCTTACCTATTACTAAGTTTTTCGTAGTTTTAGTTTTACAATAAATACCAACCGCACCCCTGCATGCACTCCATAGCAAACGTCAATTCATTCTCAAACATTAGAAACTCGCCAGAATCAATCATATCTCGTGCCGCGATAAACTAATTCTGTGACATATATCCATATACAATACTTTTGGTAAATTAAGTAAATCAGACTGAGACTGAACATGAAACGTTTTTCTAGAAGAGCCAACCTGGAGGACACCGCAACACAACTCCCAGCGTGGAAGCCTTCCCCTTATCCCTACCTCATCTCGGTGTGGAGGTTGTTGAAGTTAAACCTGTTTCTCGTAACGACCCCAGCAAAGTAGGTTATATCCTTCATTAGCAATGCTGTCACATACATATGGTAGCCTGCCCACAAGTAATTCATGAAGAAAATTAGAAATAATGAGCCAGTAAGTTTGCGCGGTCGATCGGGCATCAGCCAACCGTGGATAAACATCCAAATATGCACCGCTGTGAAAACCAGCAGCATGATCAGTTGATACAAAAACCACGCCCGGAGTCTCGAGTAGTTGTGCTGAAATCAGTAAAATTGAATCAGATACACATGCAAGCAATTTCTTATCGTAATTTTTAATATTAGATTCCTCCTCCTGCTTCCTTACTGCCTTTGCGCCCCGAAAGAGAACGATGGAGAATGCCAGTGACAAGAGGAAAAGAAATGTGATGAGGGAGAGCAGTCCGCGTTGTTTCCAAGCTTTATAATTATAAAAATAATTATAATTTTTAAAAGTATGCTGAATTGACCTCTGTTCATAACTTGATTGGATGCCATTTAAAAGTAATCCGTCGTATACGTGAACTTACGAGGGAACTGGAGGAAAGTCGTCATGTCTTCATTGTGTGAATAAAAGTCGAGTAGCTCGTCTTTGTCAGTGAGCCGTAGCAGGATGTAAAGGTATATAAATACAACTACCCCGAGTACATTCTTTAGCTGTACAATCATAAAGAAATTAGAATTTTTTTAACAACTACTCAAAATGGCACAAACGGGAAACAGTAAGTCCAATGCACTTACTATGTCAAGACCGGCGAAAAACCTGACCAGACTCACAGGTGAAAGGCCGCAAGTGAATCGGGGCAAATCAGGCGGTCGTTGGCTCCACGGTAATCCAGTACTAGTGTCTGGAGGCATGTAACTCCCATGCCTCTCAACACCAGCACGGAACTTGTACATCACCAAATTCACTTTTTACACTTTCCCCCCAGTTCAGTAAAATTTCCACTTCCCCAAAAAAATACACTTAAACTAGTTCACAAAATCTTAAAACTGGGAGACGCCACTCGATATGTTAAATTTAAATAGTTTCCGAGAAAGTTGTAGTACTAATTTACGTAATTGCACATATATTCGCAAGAACCCAAAGAAATGTCCAGCAGGAAATCCAAAAAAGCTTGAATTCTACCCATCCCATTAATATGACGCTAACTGGGAGTATCGGTTTACACAGTCCGTAGCGGTGGTGGATTACATGACTTGACAAAAACAACCATGATTGCTAGCACCAAAACTATGACAAAACTGAAATTGTGGAAAACCGTAGCACACACAAAGAGTATTATGAGGAAAAAGGGATATAACCTTTGTAGAAATCGATCCAATTTTCCGTATTCATTCCCACCACGATATAAGTGCTGCTAAGGTGGCCAGTTATTGACGCAATAAAATTTTTAGCAATCATCACCGTCACTGTTATGCTATGCATACTCGTGATGGCACCAATACCACTGAATAGAGGGAGTCCAACCGAGTATCTGCTTAATGTGCAGTCCACGTTTAAAAAAATATAGTCACAGCATAGTTACGTCGTGGTGGTGGTGGTTTGCCAGAGGCCTCTCTTAGTTTAATACATAAATGATGAATTAGTTCATCATAAATTCTTTCCAAACAATATACACTTTCCAGTAATACGGTTATACCTGGACAAATCCAGGGGAAACCCTAGTTTCCCTCTCCCGCACTTACTTTCCTTCGCTTTTCGAATGCCTTATCTGATGATTTTAACAAAGGAAGCAGACGTCGTTTGGAATTGGTTTATTAAACCTTGACGGAATTCCACCTTTATCACTTCACCGACCACGTTTGGAACAATTTCCCCATAAATATTGGAAGCTCCCTATATAAAATGGTTTCCAGTAAGACCTATACTTTCCTCATGTAACATTGAGATCGCTCGATTATATCAACAAGGCAAATAGAATGGAGAAAGGTAAACAAAAATGCGACACATGAGGCAAAAGTCTCATACCAATATTATGAAAGGGATAATGAAACGTTAATAATGTTTTTTGGTGATTCTCTTCTTCTTCGGGGCAGCTCGTTCGTTACTCTTTCATAAATTATATGTTTCTGGGTATGGATGGATGGATGTTGCACTGGGCCACATGAATTTTTATTACTATTGCACATTAAATTATCAAACGGAGCCAGTTTCAGTAATAACTGGAAATATATAATCTTACAACAGATCAAGAAATGGAATGCGACTCTGAGTGAACGTCATCGCTCCAACCATACAGCGGTAAGTGCTTTTCTCCACCGTTAAACCGTTTACAGTGGGAAAGTATAGGTAATAGGTATGCCAAGTAAAAGCGTGCAGTTGACGGTATTCCAATATAGCGTTCGGAACCCCTTAATAAACAACTGTATCGTTGAGTTCCACTTAATATTTTACTCGGTTAATTGGAATTCGGAGATTTCCTCAGGAATCCCAATACGTGATGACGTGCTCAGCCAGCAGAGGCACACTGAAATCCAAGAAATGCTGAGCAACATCGCTCGTGTACTCATACATAATACGCCAAGGCTAGGAAACTGACTGGAAAAGGTAAAAGCACCACAGGCACACTTTAGAGCTCGTGCTTTTACCATAAAGTTCCATGGATTGACTAGCTTTCAGCTTTAATTCACTTTCCCGTCCCGTCTTGCTTCACTAAATTAGCGAATGCACGAAGGACCCACCCGAATTTTCCTGTGAAAGAAGCAAATGCATGTGTGGTTGACAAAAGTGGCCATTTATCTAGGATTCCACTCAGTAACGTGTTGTGTCACAGCTTGGAGTGGAGACTGCCTTTAAACATAATGGAAATAGGTGGAACTCAGGTATTTTATCCTATACCCAACAAATATACACACCCAGCTAATAAAATGGATTTGTAATGAATCAGCTATTCGATTCGTATAGAGTCGTACGTACTCATTTCGCATAGAGGTAAGAATCAAGTAGAAAAAAACTTTGTAGGGAAGCGCTCATCATTTTAGATTTTATGTATCACTTTGCTTCTCACGGTAGTACTGCCGAGTAAATATCGCCATAAATATTTCAATGACGGCTCAAATAAAAGGGAGCAATAAAGTGCTCTATATTTTTCGGATTCTTCGTAGTTGGTTATGTGGAGTGGGAATTCATTTGATTGGATATGCATGCCATTTTCCACACGAGGTATGTATACCTGAACACGCCCAGTTTCATCTGCCAACGTACTAAAAAGTAATTAAGAGGTGTACACGTGTAATAGCTTTTCATTTTTTGGCACATCGCACTCACTCATCTTCGTCGTTGCAGACCATGTTTACTTCCTCATTCCTAACCGCGCAGTAGTACTACTTTCCCTTCTAAACTGAGCTAAATTCTTAATTTTTCTGCTTAAACTGATAGCAGCCCTATAAAACGACATGTCACTCATTTTCATTACAACTCGTAATTTCCTGTGTGATTGTTATTGCGTATTATTGATATTTCGTCTCTCCCTCTTTAATTGGCATTGGCAAGCAAGATATGGTTGTTGAACTTGGAACGAGGAAAAGCTTCCTTGACATGAAATCCCTAAAACCCGTGTGTGGTTCATACCTTTCCGACTTTCCGTGCGGCAGCTTTTATCAGGTTTTGGTTGACATTAAAAGCTCCAATCGAGCCCGATTCAAAAGGGTAAAGGGCTTTCAGTTGTTTGCAACTTGTCTAGAGAGAGAGAGAGAGAGAGAGAGAGCGCGAGAGGGGTAAATAGTACATGCCTACATATTACATTACACCCATTGTCCGGTGTATGCATATAATACTTATTTCAACAGTTCCAACCTGACATTCACTTCTCTTGAAAAATAGAACCCCTATAAGAATCATGGTACACCACTATACTGGTCGTATATGTATACATCCATTATGTAAATGCATTTGTCCATCAACCATCACGTATACTTTAGGTTTTGCATCAAAAAAGCGTATCTAACTTGACATCCCATTTCTCCAAATGCAATCATCCACGGACGGAGTTGCAGAGGAGGACTACTTTGTTGTAACATTATTAGTATCATCATCAGCACAGTAATAATCATCCAGTGTGTAACTGAATACAGCACAAAAGCCCACGTTTTGGAAATTGCCTGGCATGTTTTCCCTTTGTACACTGTGCCAGAGTCAATCCCTGGAGACGAAGTTTGCAGGATGGGCCATTTGGTAATCGAACATCTCTTGGAGGAATTTTTCGTGTCACTGAATTATTCAAATTGATGGGCTCCCTGTCAACTTTCCTCTTTATACCCTTTCTTCATGTAAGAACACGGATAGAAGGAATATACCGTTAGCATAGACCCATAATATAGCAAACCACTAAACTCGTGAATATGGATAAACTACACGATTTAATGGCGCTCGGGTTTTGTGTCCACAAGTAAAAGAACTTGACGGGAAAAAGAAAGTGTATTTCTGGACGGTATAGCAAAATGTAATAATATGATGTACTTTTCCTGGCGGCTATGTATATTGACATTCAGGGTTTATGCTTAGCCCATGGGCTTTATAGATTATGTTAAAATGTGTGCTCGGCAATGGCGTGCCAATGCCATTAGGTAATGAAGTTCATTAGTTGACAGTCTTTTCTTCCACGAGAGGATATTACCATATGGATCATTCATTTAATGACCGAACGCTACCCAGCATTTAGCCTCATTATTAATGCTACATGTAAGCTTGAATGCCTTTTTATGTCCAAACCCAGTGAATAAATAAGAGTTTTAAGCGAGTCCCATGTTGTTCCCTCTTGATGTCGGTTTAGACTGATTCCTAATAGCGTTAGGACTTTCTCGTGGTGGTTCAACAGAACCCCGTGTGATATGATTCATATGACATTTTTGTGCACGAACAAGGGTGCTTCGGGTGCTTCAGAAAAGCGTAGTCGTCATATCCACTTTGGTTTTACATTTACAAAATTACTTTTCCATTTTCCCTCTGCTGTCTGCTGCTACCTCAAAACAATTGAATTATTTAAATGGAATCTGAAAGAATGAAAAGTAGTCCAAGTAGAAGTGGAAAGGTTTTGACGGAAAACGGAGCAGAAATTAATTTTCATACATTTTTGTTCTCTTCTCGTAGCATTTGTTTTTAACAAAATGTCAGTTGAGGAAGGGATAAGGGTGAGTTGGACATAACACTCGGTGTATTTATAGTTGAGCGATTCAATCTTATTGCGTTTAGCGTTTATGCTCAACTTGTCCTTGGTTTTGCGGGGAATTGTGCTTCAGTTTCCCAACAGTGGCCAGACGTACTAAACTAATGCAACACACAAAGGGCAAATGTGGGGCTTCTTGAATAGATTTGGAATCTTCGTGGACACTACTAAAATAGCCTTGCGTCATTCAGAATGGCAATCAATTTATTTGTCAATCAATTTGATTTTGTAGGGACTAGATTTGTGCGCACATTTCCCCGTATGCCTTTCCCTTGTTCTTCTTCGTATGGGTATAACAACCAGAACCACAACAAAGGTCAACCGAAAACGTATAATTCCTGTGTGTGTGGTTCATTTTATGTTTCAGTTTCCAGTTCAGTAGTGACTATACATATGCTTCACATGGCCACACAGACTTCCAACTAGCTTTTACATGCCCTTTTATACAATTCATGAATATTAATTGACAATTGACAACGCTTAACTACTGTCGAAGAAATGGTTTGATTGCATGCACGAATTTCTCTAGAAATCTTAATCACTTTTGGTGGAATGATTTATATGTAATCGGTGGTTAAATTTTGAAAAGTACGTACTTAGGTTGGATGGAATTGAGCTATTTTTGAGTTATTGACTAGACTGGACTGGTATATCGTCACTCTTGCACCATGTATTTGAAATGATTGAATTAATACATGCAATTAAATCTCTGGAAGCAATAAGTCATAGTCATATGGATTTTAATTATGAATCGATATAGGATCGGAGAATAGAACTAGGACTAGCCTTTTAGTCCAGTCGTCACCTCGCCACGTGTTTTATGTAATAT
>JAANSN010002757.1:0-22019 GCA_036850665.1 Dicranocentrus wangi
TATAATTACACTTATCGTATATCATGTTTTATAAAGTCATAATTTAGTTTTGTGGATAAAAAGCAACATGTACAGCATTTGTTTAAATTCCTGTGCCGCTGCCTTGTGCCGAAACTGAAAATACTGATTGATTCGCTTGGATATAATGGAACAACTGGAGATAGAAAAGTCAACGGGGACACTTCTCTCGCTTCCCTATGTGGTAACGTGCCCTAATTTTGAAATATTCCCAGTACATATATCCACTTCGTTTTACTAAATTGAAGTATAAATATAGGCAAGAGTGAAGATCCTGTCAGAGTTAACTCTTTCGCAGCAGTTAATCCTACGAAAAGTTTGTAAAACGATGAAAAATTGGATTGACACTAGCAGCCTCATGGGACACATTCCAGTTACGGTCATCAAAGACCATGGTTCGAAAACGTTCACCCGATTCCTGGAAAAACGACCACCGCACGTCATTACCCAAATTTGGATTCAAAACAACAGTTGTGATTTGTTTGATGATCCCTCACTGCCAGAATTCTTACGTTACCACTCTTCTGGAGTTCTGAGTCTCCGTGCCAAGCGATTTTTCACATGCCATAACAGCAACGAATTCAAGTTTTACGAAAGCTTTACAAATCTTTCGGAATTACATCTGGACAAAATATCGATTCCAACAGACAAGGAAGTGCTTTCCTCATTTCCCAAAATTTTTAAGAATTTAAAGACGCTGAAAATAGGAGCTGCCGAAGCCTTTCCAATGGGCTCGCTGGCTCCATCCATCCATCTGAAACAAATGGGCATATATGCTTGGAATCTTATTGCATTTTGCGACAAACTTGAGTATCTCGGATATCCTGGCACTGCCAAATATTTTTCCCAAGCGTTCGCAGATGACACGGGTCGAGGGGAATTTGGAATATTCTGTAGCTACCTTCAAAACAGAAAGGTGAGCAACCCTTCCACACCCAATTTAAAATTTTGTGATTTCCAAAATGACACTTGGCCACATGATCCGAGGAACGTGTTACCCTTGTTGAAAATGGGAAATGAACTTGGCATCAAATACTATAATGTGAACGCGAACTTGTTGCAGTATCTAAAGATTAGTTCTCTCATTAAAATGTATGATCTTCCAAACCACGCCGGAGAGTGTATTCGTTCCTTCAAAGCCTTCAACTGCTTGGTCACCGAATGTCTCCCATCCATTGAAAGAATTTCCATGCAGGCTTCTGACATTAACACGAGGTTAGACTACAGTTGCGTGTTTGACGGCCCCAAAATGTTTCCAAACTTGAAGGAAATTGAAATCGACATTGATGTAGGGATTAGTGACAGTGACTATGATCACAGAGAGGATAAGTATCGAAGAGCGAGAGAATTCCGTGATCTGAACAATCTTCTCTCACACTTTTTCTACGATACAGATATGCTCTTGTCGGACGAGGAGGATCGAGCAGTAAGAATTTACCACAGTGTTACCAGTTTGACCATAAAGTTTTCAGATCTCCCTATTCCAAGTAAGAGGAAAGCCACTCCTGCAGATTTGCCCCTAATCTGGATTGCTAATGGACTTCCAAACTTGCTTAGACTGACAATGATCGGTTGGGATGCAGATCAAGAAACTTGTAAGGCTTTCTGGAAAGGATTTCCTAAACTGGAAGAGTTGATAATTGAGGATTGTAGTAATATTACAAACATTTGCTTCACCTCAGAATGCGCACCAAGTAAGTTGCTACGGTGTGAGAAAATGGGAACTGGGAACGCAAGTATTTATGTCAATTAATTTTTTCTTCCCTTGTTTGTATTAGATATTCAACGAATCACAGTCTCGAATCCAGAAGACAATGACTATATGTCTTTTGAAAGCGAAGATGAAGTGGGTTTATTCAAATCCGAATTTCTGACTGGTACTCAAAGTGCACACGTAAGTGATGCGGTCATAACAAGTAGACATACTGAATTTTAAATAATATCTGAATGAATGAATGAATAATTATTAATAATAAATAATAATACCTTAGATGCTTAATACCTATAATATGTAATTGCTACTGTAGGTAACTTGGATGAAATGAAAGCCGAACATTCTGGTCCAATGACAATAATATGAAAAGTAGTTTTGCTCGGACAACTCATACTCATGATCAATTTTAGTGGACTAATTTACAGAGAATTCTCAGCAGTTAATGTTAATGCTTTCACGATTTTATTATAACACGACATAACATTTTTTACATTTTAATATAGCTTTTATTACATCACAACTATTTGTATATATCACCAACCGACATAATCATGATACATCATATTTTATTTTGTTCCATGATTGATAAGTAAATCACGCTAGACTTCAACTTGATATATTTCATAATAAAATGTTATCATTAAACTACACATTTTGCTGTATTGTATCTCAGTTGTTTTACATTTTTGTGTGGAGATGGATGCAAGAATAAGTTGAAGTACTATTATGTAATATATATTTAAATTAAACGATATTAACAAAAAATGCTTAAAATCAATACAATGTGTCAACTGATTCACATACTTAATTGGTTTTCTTCAGAATAGCCTCATTTTGCAGATCATGGTTATCATATTTGAAACCGATGGAGGACGAGTATTAAGCAAGTTTTGTGCAACGAAAACTAGAGGCATCATTTACCAAAATTTTGTAAAATGCTTGCAAATACAAAATGCTGCGGCTGCACAAATACAAATGGTCAAGCTGAAATTTTCAAATGCACTATTTTAGATTGATCTACAGTTATCACATCACTACGTATTCGACTACGATATATATTCTTTTTCTAAACTACGTTGCGTTGTAGCATTAATTAGCATAGTAGTACTCAAGCACCATGTATAATTGTTCATTTTAAATCTAAATAGAGAATCTACTAAATCACTGAACAAAATAGCATGTACTTTGGAAAGATGGTTCAAGATTCGTCTGATACCTCAATATATTATAGGAAGGGATTGGTTAGTAGGACTGGCACTTGCTCAGATGGATAAAGATCGGCAAGGAAAGGATTAGTAGAAATTTTGTCCAGTGACATGGGCGCAGGGCTAATATTGTCCAAGTTGTCATGAAAAGGATTACTTGACACGAAGCGCGTTCCTGGTGGAATGAGTCATTTCTTAAAATATATATGGTTCTCTATGTGGAATTCTAAGTCGGATTTATAATAATTCTGCTTCGAGTGCTTTGAGCTCTGCTTTACCAGGCAACATAGAATTCGTCGTAGACGTGTCAAACGGGTCAGATCCGCCAGTTTTCACTTGAGACTGAGTTGGTATCAAAGGTTGGGAAACCATTTGTTTGGAAGGATGATTTGGCTCACGGGGGTTGAAGTCGTCGTCGGACAAGCTTCTATTCAGCTCGGCCGTGACACCCAACTCGTCTTCTAACAATTTAATCTCGGTTTTCCCGGGGATTACTCCCTCAGCGATTGAGGTATCGAATGGGTCCGCCATTGGACTTGGATTAAAAACTGATATGACACCGCTCATTGACGCAGGAACTTCGACTGGGGTCAACGGCTTGAAGTCGTCACAAGGAGTCATTGCTTCTAGGATGTGAGGGGCTGGAGGTTCAGGTTTGGGNACACCGCTCATTGACGCAGGAACTTCGACTGGGGTCAACGGCTTGAAGTCGTCACAAGGAGTCATTGCTTCTAGGATGTGAGGGGCTGGAGGTTCAGGTTCGGGAATGAGTTGTGGTGGTGGATGAGATTTCTTGAATTCCACGCCAACAATCACGGGCAATTTTCTCTGGGGCAAGGGCTCGTGGGGCGCGTTAAGCAGCTCTTCTTCAACCTGCTTCAATTCAGACTTGGCCAAATAGTTTTCAATCTGGATTGCTGATGTATCAAAGGGATCCTCAAGATTCGAGAAATTTTCTCTGGGGTAAGGGCTCGTGGGGCGCGTTAAGCAGCTCTTCTTCAACCTGCTTCAATTCAGACTTGGCCAAATAGTTTTCAATCTGGATTGCTGATGTATCAAAGGGATCCTCAAGATTCGAGGAACATAATTTTGGTTCTGGAATCGCAGATGGAGGCGCTTCCATTTGTGGCGTCATGGGTTTATCTACAGCAAAGTCCATCGCACTATCAAAAATGTCCTCTGGTGGTTTTTGAGGAACCACGGGTGCTGGTATCCCGCACCTAGGATCAAAATCTTCATCTGAAAAAGTTCTCGTCATAACGGCCGACCCTGGAGCATGCGGAATCGTGATTGGAATTGGAACAGGAGGTCCGGTATCTGTCATGGTTGGAGTGACAAGTTCGTCTTCCAGCAGCCTGAGTTCCAAGGGACCAGGAATGAGTCCAGACGCTGCAACCGCAGACGTGTCGAAAGGATCGATTTCCACGTCCAGCTCCTGCTGTGGAGTTAAAACCTTTGACGCTGTATCATCTGCATGTCCCGTTGTTGGCAGATCTAAAGGATGATGTTGTATTTCACCTTGCCTCGGATCAAAATCAAAGTCGTCATCTTGGGTCATGGTTTTAGTCAGAGCAGTCGCTATCTTTTCAGGTAACTTTGGCGGTTCAATTCTTGCTTGTTCTACAGAGCTGAGAAGTTCAGCTTCCAATAATTTCAGTTCAACTTTTCCAGGTAGTGCAGTTTCACAACTTGATGTGTCAAAGGGGTCCACATCTTCAACTCCAGCTGTGGATGTTGCAACGACCATGTCTACCAACGCTGGTCCAGCTGCGGTCACGTGCGGCTGGATAGCCGGTGCTTTCACCGACGCCATTGGACTCTCATCCTCAAGTGGGTTTGCTTTCGGAGGATTTTGTATCTGCAAAGTTTTCGGAGGACTTTCTCCAAGTCTTGGATTAAAATCAAAATCGTCATCGTCCTCGTTCGGTTTTTTCTTTTCACTTTGCACCTCCCCCAAAAATTCATCCTCCAGAATTTTTAGCTCGCATTTCCCATGCGCAGCAGTTTTCTCCACAAACGAAGTGTCAAACGGGTCTTCTTCTTCCTCCTCGGGAGCAGGCTCGCTCGCGTTATGCTTTTCGAGGGCAGGCGGTTCGCTCGGTCCTTTGTGTAATGATTCAGCTGCCAATGCTGCAAACTCGTCGTCCAGCTCGTCCTCCTCGGGATCGGGTGCAGGTGCTGTAGTCAGAAGAGCTGCAATTGAGCTGGGTATTGAAGACGGGACTCCACTTGGCAATGGTTCAGGTTCAGCAGTGCCACTGATCGGATCGAGTTGACTTATAATATCAAATTCGCTTATCACATCTTTTATGCCGTCCTTTGGCGACAAATCTCTCCCAGACTGGTTCTCTGTCGTAGCTTTCGCTAGAAGTAAATCCACTTTATCCAGCAAAGGTGACGACGCGTCCTTGCTTGGCGAGTCTAAAATCTGGTCAAACAAGTCTTTTGGTTTTTCCACGGTGGATTTGCTGTCGACTGGTGGGGCCACAGGAAGAGATGCGTCATCAAAGTCGCCCAAAAGATTAACGGCATGGGGACGAGGTCTTGCTTTTGGTTTCGTTTCCGCAGCTTTAATTCTAGGGCGTTGTGGTCCAGTCTTATCAGCCTTGCCTGTGAGGACATCCACTGCCACTCCCAAATTCACCTGTTTCTTTTGCCTCTTTTCCTCCTCCTCTATTCTTTTAACGACATCGGCCACTGCAGATGTATCAAATGGATCATCACCCTCTTCTTTGGTGGGACTGTCAGGAATGTAAGCAAGTTTGATTTCTCCAGTAGCGACAGCGTCCACGAAGGTTGTATCGAATAAACTGTCATCCAGTTCGACAGGATCAATTTCCGGACTTTCTGGAACCTTGGCTGCACTGAATGGGTCGTCAGTGGCGTCTTCCGCAACTGGTGCGTCAAATGCGTCTCCCAATGCATGTTCAACCTCAACACCCTCAGTATTCACCCATTGACCATCGGGGGCTGTTTCTTGCTCAGGAGTTGGTATTATAGCACCAGGTGGTCGCTCACTGGCAAATAGTTTATTTTGCTCGGAAGGTTTATTTCTTTGGAAAAAGCTGCTCTCTTTGATTCTATCGAGGTCTTCTGCCACCTTATTCACGACTGCGTCTACTCCGGAGGTGAGTTGCTTGAAACGAAGCCACTCTTCGTCCTCCTCATGTCCTCCAGCGGCAGAGCCTCCCGCAGCGGCTGAAGTGCCAGACTCGCCATCGTGCTGCCTAGCTTTTTTTGCTTCCTCAAGTTCCCTCTTGTACTTTTCCAGTTGTTCTGGATCGAAAAGATCATCCTCCTTTTTGTCCTTTTTCCCTTTGATTTTTTTCTTGATGCCTTTCTTCACTCCTTTCAGCATGACTCTGAAATTATTGAAATTAAACGACAATTTTACGTACAAAAATTAAAAATTTTATAAGCTTGCTATCGCAGCTAGTTGCAGCTAATCGTACCTTAATAAAATTGAATTCGATAAAAATTAAGTATAATTTGTAAGTTTCTTTCTCAGTTTTCCATGGGAAAGTAAGCCTTTCTTACCTCGTTTCACAGAAATTGAAATCTTTCCTGTACCAAATGAAATGAAAGTGACCACAGCCGTTTTTATATCACTGGGCGTGATGAAGATACGTAATAACTTGGAAAGGTGAAAGGCTCAGACAAAATGACCATTGTCTTCAGTCTCAGCTTGCAAATTTCTGCAACCGTATAGTCGAGACTACGAAACAGGATGCAGTTTGCACAGGGTAGATGAGAACTGCATGCTTACTCCTTCTTACTTTTTCTTGTAAGGTGGTTGCTGCAAAATTTACACCCAGACGATACATTTCTCTCGAAAACAGCACATATAGGGAAATGTGTGTGGGAGATTATGCAAAAAGACATGCCCAACATGTATTGCAATGTGGAATTCCGTAAAATACAGTTATTCGTGGAAATAGCCCTACCCATCGACTATCACATCACCCAGGTGGTTAATACTGATGATATGGGATTGTACATGCACATTCGGATTTAGCCACTTTTCTCCTGTAACCCATCCAATGCACACATTTTCAAGGGAGAAAGCAGTAGAGAACGGAAAGCAAATGTGGTATTTGCTTACCGCTAAGTTGGGAGATCGATAGTGTGGTAAAAATAGGCCACGGCGCAGAGAAAGTAGACTCATGGTATGCTACGAATCCAAAGCGTGCTCAACTAAACCTGCATGAAGAAAGAGCACTTGATTTTCTATTCCATGGGCTTCGTCGTCATGATATGCGAAACATGTATGCGTAGGAACAAAACAAGTCTGGGTTATTATTATTTTATTATTAGGCGGGTATTTATGTGCAAGATGCAATGCATTCACAATTAGTAATATCCCTTGTCGAGCATCGGGTAGCAAACTTTTTAAATATATGGCACAATATGTTTGCAGCAGACACTTTTCCGCCTGCTCGTGAAATATGCAAAACATGCATAATTAAAGAATAATGAAACGTGAGTGTCGGTGTCGGAAAGCTTTTGTTTGGGTTCGTGCATTTTTAATTTGGAAATTGTAGAGGTGCATCAAACAAAAATGCATAAGAATGCTAATTTTTATGAGAAGTAATGTACAAAGTGTAGCACTAGCACATACACCAGGCTAATGTTTTTCAAAAATTTATGCTTTCATTTAGAGCATTTTAAGGCATGCATTCAGTTAAAAAAAATTCGCGAGATCTCACAACACGACCTAATGAATAAAATTCACTTGTTGCACATAATGTGCTTCTATATACACATTTGCACATGGACGCAGTTTATTTGCTTGTACGAACCTTATCATTTTCTGTGCTTCGCACACTGTGTGCTTACTTGTCCAATTGTTTGTCTAAATTACCTCGCAATTTCAGTTCCAAGTTCCAATTCCAAGCAAGCTCATCTTCAAGTCGAGTATGGTGTACGGGGAAAATTGTTTAAAAGTAGCAGCATCTTCAGTAGTTCGAATAATAAACCTATTCAGGCTGTATACACTCTGTCTGATTTTGCGTGTCTTTGTGAACAAGAAATCCTATTTTTAGCGTTACTTGAGGAAGCCATAGTCATAACACTAACACTACTGTTATATGCGGGCTATTATGCAAGCACAAATTCGTACTGTAAGAAAGTTTTCCACATACAGACCTTCTCTTGCGTTGTATTACCTTGTGCTTGCTTTATCCAACTCAGTTATATATGGGTAAGACATACGACACATGACCACATCCTCTTTCCTTAACTTCTGATTAAAACGAAAATAAGCCCGCATTAATGCGATCTTCTCTCGATTACGTATCAAGAAATTTCAGTCAAAAGTCGTTCGAGGTGTTTCGTTCGAGTAATAAGTGAGAATACCTAATTTGAAATACGTGTGTCATTGCAGCATGAGCCTTGAGCAGAAAGCTTCTGAGGAATCAACGATTGGTTCGATTGCGGAGAAAATCGTTCGAGGTGTTTCTAGTACGCAAGAAAATATACACTAAAGTTTAATTTTTTTTGAATTTTGACTCACTCATAAAACCTGTATCATTTTATCAAATCAAGGTGAATTTATTAAGCTCCTCAGCTTTAAAAATGCCCATGACATTAGG
Organism: Dicranocentrus wangi; assembly: GCA_036850665.1. Taxonomy (NCBI): domain Eukaryota; kingdom Metazoa; phylum Arthropoda; class Collembola; order Entomobryomorpha; family Entomobryidae; genus Dicranocentrus; species Dicranocentrus wangi. The sequence continues at coordinate 8,529 of JAANSN010002757.1, forward strand.
CGGCACGCTAAGCCGGGTGACGTGCTTGAGTTTCATCGTGTATACTTTTGTCATTATGCGTTATACTTGGGAAACGGAAGGGTTATGAACATAGGGGCAGAAGATATACATTCGACTTCCGCTTGGATCAAGGAAATGTCACATCCTCTTTCCTTAACTTCTGATTAAAACGAAAATAAGCCCGCATTAATGCGATCTTCTCTCGATTACGTATCAAGAAATTTCAGTCAATAGTCGTATCATAGCATTCTCTAGCTTACTTACTTTAGCCAATATGAATTATGCATGGGGAAAGGAAGGTTCGCAGAAGATATACATTCGACTTCCGCTTGGATCAAGGACATGTCACTCGAGTCCGTTTGTGGAGATTCCCGAGTTCGAATCCGAAATCACGACCAGGTGGCCAAAGAATATTTTAATACAGAACCACGTCCAATCTCTGAAATACTGAAGAGTGCTCAATCTTATGCAAATAGGGTGGTCCCATATGAATTTGGCTTCCGGAATTGTGAGTATTACTCCACGCTATGGCGGTTTGGCAAAGGGTTCAGTACTCAGGTAATGAAATTGAAATGAGTTGAATGGAAAGCACTGTTAAATCCCGCCCGAGCAATAACTCATGCATGACGGACAATTATGAATCAACACGATTTTTGCCGTTATAGGCTGCAAAACCAACAGCCACTCCAGGTGGAGCAGTACTCGGAGAAGTAATGACTATTTCAGAGTCTTCACAATCGGTCCTTAATGCAACTCAACAGTGGCTTGAATCGGCAATGTACATGAAGTATTTGGATTTGGTTAAAAATTGAACAGTACAGTGACCTTTATTTCAATGTAATACTGTGATTTGCTACAAATAATACATAAAACCAACGTATTTCGACGAAGTTTTTGTACTATTTGATAATGTATTCAATAAATATTTATAAACTGTTCTACTGATTTACAAATTTTAATGATTAGTTGGCAAAGATTTTGAGACTGATAGAACGAGTGGTCCACGTCATGAATGATATTATGCATAGTATATTATTACTATTCGGTCACAGATAAAGGTTATTGCTCTATAAAGATAAAAAGTATGTAGTATGCAAACATGTGATTATCAGTGACCATACTGACATAATTACAAAAATCATGCTTTTATCAGTTTGTGGAATGCAGAGTGATGATTATGTGACGGGGGTGTGTCTATTTCATACCTAGTCCGTCACACAAGCTATACTACGTTTAAAAAAATCTAGAAGCTGCACAGCACCTGCATTTCGAATTCTTTGATTCAGCTGCACTTTGTGCTAGTAAGTTATAACGTACATGGTAGTACTCTTTATTTTTTCACAATAATCATCCATTATCGACATAAATGCCTGCGAGAGCCAATACTTCCGTGCATAATACTTTCATTTCATTAATATATAATTAAGAAAAAAATTGATAAATAATACGTAAGGAATTACAACAATTACCGGACTTCAGTAATTGTTGGTAAAATAAATTTAGATGAAATAACTAGATTCACCAGTATCCTCCTCCAAAGAAAAACGGCGGCGGTGGTGCGGGAGGGTAGCCAAAGCCGTAAAGGTGGAGGAATTGGTCCGTAAATGGGTGGTGGTGGCATGTAGTCGTACCCAAATAGGCTGGTGAACGGCCAAAATGTTCTCTGCGATCTATTCGACTTCGAATTTGAAGCTGCTGTGGAGTCGAACGAGTGCGTTACTTGCGCTGAAGACATATCAGTAGATCTCCCACCCACTCCTTCGGATGAAACCGAAACGGGTTTGGACATGAACTCCACGACAGGAAGCAGTTTTACAAGTTCTCCTGCAATTTAAAGAGTTAATATTTGTTTTATTAAATTATCTTACGTTTCCAGTTATTATGCGTACCTATTTCCTTACCTTTATCTGTTCTCCAGCATCCCGGTGTCCCTTTCTCTTTTGTAAGTAGAATCTTTTCAGACGTTCCTTTATCAGATAGAGTCTTCCTTCCGGACATTGCATTAGATGAATTAAGCGGTGACCCTGAATTACAAGATTGGCAACCTTTCAAATGACTAAAAATAACTGAAAGGTCAAATGACTAAAAGCTTCAATCTAGGTATACCTTTACCCATGTGCGTCCTTTTCTACCAGCAAGGAAACTCCAGCCTGCGTGCCTATACCTTCACAGCAAAGAAAATAAAATAGGAAAACTAGTTTCGAGTTCATCTCGAATTTTTTTTCAGTGGACCAGTTCACACGTCTACTACACAAACTCTACACGAAAACGTAAGGGTACAACTGAATTGCCGGCAAGCAAGCCCCTGGTTTTATACCCCTCATGGCGATATCGTCCAAAACTTAAAACCACTATTTCTCAATTGCCTTTATAATAATTACCTTTTTGCCTACACAAAACGGTTTCTGTATAAGGAAATTTCTGGAAAGTAGGTCAAACAGTGTTATTGCATCGCATCGTGTAGAAAAGGAAAGCCTTCCTTATTGTCAAGTTCAAGGTCTACTCATTATTGTCTCACATCATCAGGGATTGATACATATGCCTGCCTAATAGTAAGTAAGGTCGTATTGTTCAAGTTCAGGGTATTCCCAACTTTCGCTTTGCTTTAACAAATAAAAGTGTAAAAATGTCCCGAATCAATACATACCCAATTCATAACTGTGATACAAAGGTTCTCGAAGACGTTTTCGTGATGCCCCAACAATTGACTGGAAATCCCTAAAGTCCTGTTGGTATTTGGGTTGCTGGGACTCATTTTTCTCAAATTTTACGATTCATTTCATCGAACATGTATGCCGTGTATTATGCATAATAAATCGCCAACCCCATTTAATGATTCAATTATATTTTTTGAATGTTCTCAAATATTATATTTCTTTTACTAGTAAATATAACTGAGTTATATGGCATTAATAAAACATTAACACTAAAATCATAGCCAATTAGTACAACTCCTTCAAATAATAACAATTTTTAATTTCTTAAATTTGTGAACTGTAAAGCACTTGGTTTTTTATAGCATGGCCACTGTAGCGTTTAACAACCGGAATTCATTAAAACATCCATATATATATATATACGTACTTTAAAATATCATTGATCGGAGTATATACAAAAAACCATTTGAAAATTTTGCCAATATCAACACCCGCATACTGGAAATATCTCACTTTACACTACAATTATCTGAAAAAATTGTACAGGTTTGCATGCAAAACCGTATCAATGCCATGAATAAACAAATTCTGACATCTTCGTAACTTTCTACATTCCACACAAACACACAACCATTGTTACTAAAACATGCGCTAGGCCATATTAGGTTAAATATGGGTATCAAATATACGAAAGGTTGGAAACATTTTTTGCAGTTTAAATATCAATTTCAATTGTGCATTGCCACACAATCGTAAAATATCTATCAAGTTGTTCCCCGTCTTTGTGCATACGGTGACATGGAAAAATCCATGTGGAATATATCTGGCATTTAATATAACTCTTGCTTTGCAGCACTTACTTAAAATATTACTTGCAAGTCAGCTTGTGGTTTACATTGAAAGCTCTAAAGAGAGAGCAGAATATATCATATTTCTGTGCTATTCATAAGCAATTGGTCATAGCAGTTTTTATAGTTACGCAAACTCAACGTGGACGGCTATATAGGATAATTTGCTGGATGTTTTTTTACATTCTTCATATCTTGAAAGTCTACATAGGATAATCTTGATATTCTAAATAAATAATATAAATCATCATTTTTAAAAGGCTAGAGGCTACCTTTTTTCAACACTGAAACTCTAATTAGTGTAAATATAAATGGTATTCATTGAAACGATAGGTTTCGCGTGTTTTGAATTCAACCAAGGAGGACAAGGAGATCATGATGTCATTCACATATTTAGCTCCTTATGAATGCTCCAGCAACACACATAAGGTACAGCAAGAAGACAGAGTCCAGTATGCTCGCCCCTAAGAAATACTGAACGTGCCGATCCTCTTTGTAATCGATCCCTGTGTCGGAAAAGAAGCAGCCACACGCGGCAAGTAAAGCCACGAGCACGAATGGATTGATGAAGGAATACAACTTGGCCGTGCTCTTGCCACCCTATAATGAGAAGTCGAAATAAAAACAAACCAATTCAATGAATTATTTACACTGGTAGCGTGAGCGAGAGTAGATGAAGTGGGTAATGAAAAAAAAACCACTTTTGCTACTCCGTATTTAAGCACTGCCACTGAACACGGAAAAATAATGCACTTTCAACTTTTCACTTTGCCTACCTTAACAGCCGGACAAAGGAGGATCAGCACGCTTGTAAGGAGTTGCAAAGCTGCTGCACCAAAAGCGGTTCCATAGCATGCCAACCTGATTCTGTTCACTTTCACCAAATCAACCTACGATCAAAATGATCAGTCAAAATTAATTTGACTAATTTGAATAATGAGATCAAATTGAGTTGAAAAAATAAATAAATAAGAACCAAATCAAACCTTCGCTTCGCTTCCGAATGTTTTAAAGATACTGCTGATCACTTCCCCGCCTGCTTTTGCAGTTTTGTAAGCGGCAGTATCCTGTTCCTCGTAGGCTTCCTTGAATAGCCATCCGCTAATTCCACACACTAAAAGGGCTAAAATCTAAAAGAAAAAAGTCAAATTTGGGGTTTTCAGAGATAGGACTTATTAGTCAAAATAGGTGTGTTAGAATAGAGAGAGTTATTATACAAAACCCTGTACTTACAGCGGATACAGCCCCCGCAGCACGAATCCCCTTGGAAAGGGAGCAACAACAGGGAAATGCCATTCTGTTCTCGGTTCTCACGATATGCGATATACTCTGCTCAAATCACCGTGTTTGTTTGTTTATATGATGATGACTTATGTAAAATTAGCTTGTGGCTTGCGTGAACCCGTATCTCCTACTATGTGAGCCAAGTTACGCGTTACGCTTTAGCAATAAGCGTGTAGTGAAACTCCACCTCGAGTTTGGCTTCCTTCAATAGAAACTAGACACCTTTCCACTTTGTGTACCTACGTAATTGAAGTTAGTGTAAAATAAAACATTGTTAAAGAGGGCAAGAGGAAATAAAAAGGTGTTAAGATTTTAAAACGTACAATATTGTACTATATAACAAGGGTAAGGGTGTATTTAGGGAGTAAATGCGTGTTGCTATCTGTGAATTTACTAACACACAAAAATCCACAATGCAATGCAATAGTTACCTGTTTTGTCCAACTCTTCTCTGATATGGTATATGATATGGTATAGGAATAATATGTTGTGTGGCAGTGTTGGCAATTTCCAACTGGTTACATGAAAGGCTGGCTCACACACGCACCGGAGAGCGGACTCTTTTTTTCACGACTTCCTGAGTATTAGTAAATATTTGAATAAGAGAATCAATCGACAAGTCCTCTTTTAACACTAATCCACACGCCGCAGACTGCACACACCACTACCACTCAACTCGCACTTTTTTCTTTTAAGTTAAACTCACGAAATAAAAATGCTCACAGTCCGAGAGAGGCACACAAATGCACACAAATACAAAGACAAATGTAAACTAAATTCTTTTGTGGGGAAAAGGAGAGTGCGAGTGCGAGTGGATCCTTTGGCCACAATAAGAGCTATATAGTTCCATCAACCCCGTTTTTTTTCACAATAACAACATTATTAGCAAAATGGCTTGTTCTTTTCGGCTGCTCTTTTCTCTTGTTCTCACAAGTTGGAATTGGATTGGTTCTGTTCTGTTGCTTGTTGCAATAAAGAAAAAAATATTTTGGTATGTAGGTATATGAACTTGGGTTGTTGTGTGTGTGGTGTGATGAATGTGAAAACCCTGTTCCTGCCAGTCTTGTATTATGCTTTTTTTACTTTGCTATTACCTATATACGTATCGGACACTGGTTATAATACGGACGGATGGACGACATGTGGCAAATATATGCTTATGGGCTGTTATGTGTTGTATTGAGTATATATATAATCGAAAGTCAAATGTGTAATATGAACCTCCTTGAAAAAAGTTTCTTGTGAATTTTATATTCTCAAATATGTAAGGAGGAGTTGCTGTAAATAGGAGCAGTGAGAGGAGTCGATGTTGCAAGTGTTTATTTTTGCATTTGATGGGAGATGTGGTGGCACAAAAAATTAATGTTCATACATATAGTCAAACGAGTGGTATGAGTCAAAAGGTATGTAATGTAACGATGTACATTTTCTTTGGGGGCATAATATTCTTGTGTGTACTTGGACCTAAAAGTCATTTTCATCTTGTACATTCTTAGGTATACAGGAAAAATGAGGTGGATGATGGGAGATGTGGTGGCACTGGTGGTTCTTCGCTGTGCATCGCGCTGGATTGTGCAATTTACCTAAACAAGATGTGAGATAGGGATAGTGGCCTTTTTCCCTTGTGGATTTATTCAAATCTGTGGATATGTAGATGAAGGAGAATATGTGAGGAGAAAAAGAAATAAAAAACGTACAAGTACGCGAGTAGTGCAAGTGTGGCCAGTAATATCCACATCAGCAGAAGACGCTTCCTTTCAGGTTGTTTTCATAAGAATGGATGTACTCCCGTGCTTGTTTATATACCATCATCATCGTACGTGTGTTCCATTCGTCTTCATTCCACGAAGAACGAGAAGACATTCAGTAAACTACTCGAAGAGTGAGCATTGCCTGAAGACTGCTCACGGGGCACTAATACTTATGAAATATCTATGAGATAATCGCACTCCGAGCGAGGAGCGAGAGCGAGTATAACTTCTCTCCAAACAAAATCTTATAAATGAAGCAGGAAGGTGCAAAATCTATATATTGACCCATGCGCGAATGCTATCAAGTTTATATATCTTCTCCAAAAAAGCGAGTACATGCTCTAATGCTTCACAACATTCCATTATTTCTATTCCATCCATGCATGAAGAGCAGTACACGAAAACGAGAGGAATGAGAATATGAGAGCCAAAGCCAACATGCTTTTGTGTGCCACCGTGTATGTATGTATACCTAGGGAGAAAAATGTGCACACCAATGAAACCATCTCCTGCCAGAGAAAAAAGAACCCTTGCTTTACTGTAGTTTGGAGTTTGGACTGGGCTGGATGTGGACTCTGAAAACGTTTTTAAAAGGCTCCTAACCACCGAACTACCTAGCTAGCTAGCAGTACGAGTACCTATGACATGGCGTGGATGCATTTTCAATACAATCATCCTGCAAGAAAGATACATGATGTTTTTGGCTTTTTGACAATATTATTTGTATGCCTTCTTTCCACAATATCATCATCATACAGCGTATGGAGTACCAAGGGAAGCGCGCACATACACACACGCCACTCTTGGTAATCCTTACGCTTTCATATCACGATGATATCATCCTTTTACAAAGTTCTATTACCTATGTATTGTTAGACTTATTCTAGCTCTGGAGTTCATTATGTCGCTACTACTCATATCCACTTCCTATTATCTTACCAAATATTATATTCCATCATGATAGCTAATATGATTCCGTCATTTCCAGCGTTTACTATGCTTCTAGGGCAAAGACATAATGTGTTTAAGTGTGATTCGTTATGTATAGAGCGAAAAGTTGGAAATGACACGACATAGATACAATGGTAACAATAGTTTGCCTGTGAATGGGTTATTACCTACGTTAGTCGAACACTTTTAGTACGAATGCAACTCGGTTGATGATGATGCAATGAGAGCGATGTGCAGTAAAGGAGCTTTTGATTTGATATAATGTAAGTGTATTACACAAGGACCGATATGAACGATGAAGTCATTCATTTCAAATGAATTCTTTCGGGGAAGTATTTGTGGACGGATGGAATAGAGTCATCTAAGAGCAGCCCTAAAAAATAAATGTAATACATTGAAACTACGCATCAGCGGAAGGTGTGCGTAAGAATAGCTTTTCCAATGATGCAATAAATAACTGGCGTAATGTTATTATAGCTTATAATGCGTAGATTCATTTAAGAATTCAGGGAAATAGCCACAATTCCACTTCACTGTCGCTTCATTGCTCATTTCCAAACTCAAGGAGAGTGAAATTTATCTAATCTGCTCATGAAAGTGAAATAGGTTATTTTTCAAGTAATATATTATATGTCCTTGACGGAACTGTGTGTAATTCCTCTGCAATTATCGACAACATATGAACACTCTGAGGAAAGCTCTCATTTCGTTAATTTGCACTGCATGTAAATCGAAAGCATTGTATATAAACCGGACTAAATCTGGTTTGGCGAGAGTTATTTCTTGATTGGTCCAAATTGCTCATATTATAGTGTCCCTGTGGGCAGCGTGGGCTGTGAGCTCATGAGCTGTGCAAAGCACATTCCAAATTAAATCAAGTACTCCCTTTCTTCGCAAAGCCCTCACAACTTCAGAGGAAACAAGAAACTTACTCGCCTTTTATGAACTTGCATGCGAATTATGTACGATCATATTCAGTATTATTATACTGTCATCAAGAAGCAATCACCATAATCATCAAAATTCCGGAGTCTCTACACTTTCCGGATTACGCTGCATTCCAATCGACTATGATGGTGAAAGGAATGCTCATTTTTGTATACAATACCCTACTCACCCATTGAAAATTAAGAGGATACGATGATTACTGAAGGAAGAAAAGGATTCCATATTCCATCGTATGGTCTTAAACATTTTTGCTTTTATTTTGATGCGTGTACACAACACAACACCTGTGGAATTATTCTCGTTCTACGCAAAACAAACAAAATAGCGTAATGTCTAATGTATGCTTGAGATATGCATGTTATCTATATCCTTGTACTATAAGTAAATCTAGATGAAAATGTCAAGATGTCATTACAAGAACTGCTGCATCAACGGCAATTTGAGCAACGCTCTAACATTTTTTACACTTATATTTATAGTCCGATATGCATGAGAGCAAGCTGATTAGATATCAGTCAGTATCATCGTATGTTGTAATTTGTTAACGAACTTATTAACAATGAGACACAAGAAAGAGGAAACGTTTTCAAAAATTGCCGTTTTCTCGTTCATGGTATAGTAGCGAGCTCAAATAAATAATCACAAGAACATAGAGAATGTACTTCCTAATTTATCACTACTTATGAACATGTCCATGAGTTCAAGATTTTATTATTACACATTATCCCTCTTCTGACATCCATGACATGACTCGCTGCTAACAATATGTTGTATCGTATCGTAATTATAGGTTTATAGTTACATAAGTATAATATGAGGAAAAAGGTTTTACCGAACCATTTTTTGCAGTTTTTCAAACATAACAACTTATATATCTCTCTCTGTAGATCCTTAAATAAAAATTAAACATATTTTTTATATGTATCGTCCAAAATCTGTACTTGATGATCATCAACGAGTTCTGTCTTATATACATTCTTTAAGATTATATATTTATAGATAATGTTATGTCTATCTTGACTCGCTCATTTTTGCTCTTTGGAATGATGCTTGAAATGTTTTCGCACAATGCTGCATAAAGTTTTTTTTTCTCATGACTGATATATACGTATATTTCATTCATGATTGAACTTATGTAAAGTTAGTAGTTAACGTAGTTGATTGAATTACACAGTTTAATCTTACAGAACAATAGCCTGTTTTTTGTAAAGTAGTAGGCATCCTATCCTGTAAGTGGATATAATGGCAATAGAGTTGTTTTTAGACAGTTTATTTCAGATCGAGAAGTGAGTCAAGTTCTTTCTCATCAACCTCTGACTTTTTTGCTGAGGAACTGTCGACTACCTACAATTCCGACAAAAAATTCATTCTAATCACCTTGATAGTTCTAAGGGAAATCTTCAATTTTTCGAATCACAAACCTCAAAGGACTTGAGTTCTTCATTGAGTTCTTTCTCTATATCTTCCTCGTCGGTATCAATACTGTCGCGCTTCTTTTTACCCGATTCTATTCACAAATAAACGCAGAGAGAGAGATTGTAGTAGAAGCTCAACTCAACAGTACATTGGATGGATGGGATTGTGTAATAACGTATGCTCTTATTTTCCCATCTCATTTATCTATGCATGGAAAAACTTTATAAAATATTCATACCATCTTCACTCATTGATTCCTTGAGTAAAGTAACACGGTAGAAATAATTCCGCCAGAAATTTTCCTCTGAAACGACCTATAGGTAAAGGTAATCGAATTTACGATTTTTTTTAGAAAAGGATAACCAAAGATATTGATCTAGTATAGATTTTCAATTGAAACTCACTTTAGGGACTAGTTCATATCTCATTTTTTCTAAGTTCGGATCATCCTTTAGAATGGCCTTTGCGATAGGTGCCATTTCCTCCCAGTCCCATGCAAATGCAACTCCTGCCGGTGGACTCCTTACAAAATTTCTTCGGTCCTAAAAGAAAACAATCAGCAAAGTTAGAAACCTATATTGACTTGTGTTCATTTTAAAATTAGTTAATATTATAGTTATTAACCGTGGACAGTGACAAAATCTCTTCCTTAAGGGCTTCTTCTTTGGGATGTCCCACCCATGGAGCTACTGCACTCTCACTTTTAGATCCCCGTGATTTTAAAAACGATTCATGTTCTTTTTGAAATTCGCTCAAGATATTCTAAGTAAATGACAACAATAAATTGTAAGATCCAAGAAAAATAAATAAAGATTTATAGTCATATAGTCATATGAGGCATACCGTATCTTTTATTTTCTGTCCAGCTCCTTTGATAGAGGAAAAGAGTGACATACCCAAACTTTTGACTTTTCCAAGGCCAGCGGCTGCAGTACTTTCTGCAGCAGGGTCTTCCTCAGGAATCTGCTAAGGTTTTGATTGGAACGAGTAATGCATTAGTGACAAAAGTCGAGAGCGTTGAAATCAGGGGAAATAGTGGACACATACAGTGGGTGTTTTTACCTCGGGTGGGACCTTGTTGGTTTTACGTACCTCTTTCTCCGAGTCAGCACCACCAGTTGCACTTGACGCGTCAGACCCCTTATCAGGAGTAATATTTCCTTTATCTGCTAGTGGTTCCTGACTTGGTGCTGGTGTTTCTGTCGCTTCTGTAGCAGTTTCTTCTTCTTTCTTAGATCCACCAAACCACGATGGTAATTTAATTGAGTTCGTTAACATGCTAACAATATAACACACATATATATGTTATACAACTAATATTTCAAAAGATATGTATATAAAATTTGAAAAGGTGTATGTTACCTGGCGTTAAAAACACCAGACGCGGGAGCTGCATCGGCAGCATTAGGGCTACTACTTTCACCACCCGCACCAGTTGTAGCCGTCGAATTAGCTTTTTCATTACTTTCCCCTCCACCCGCAGCTTGCTCTTCTGCTGGGGCTTTCTTACCCATGAGCCCTCCAAGCTGAGAGGTCAGTCCGGACAACATGGTCGAAATTGTTTACTAAAAACTAAGAGTATTACAACTAGAGTAGATCAAGGTGAATTGGGTGGATAATTAGCGTTCCCTTTAAGGTCTCCGTTTTGGCCACTCTATATGATGAACACTCCTAATCCAAATTTTGAGATAGTGGAGAAAGAAATACTAAAATGATGAAGTGAATGACTTGATTTTCTGGCCGTCTGTTACTTCGTCGTCCACCAACCAACGCCAGTAGTAAGCAGCAGTATTCGTACCACCACACCAGTATATCCACACTTTACTTACTACTAAAATACTTAACACGAAGACGACACAGGCTCAACAACTCTTAAACTAAACAGAAGGGCTAAAAAGTGGGGATCCTCCCTATCGATCGATCGATACACACACTTCCACATACAGCTCAGCACCAGCAGCAGCGTTCCAATACCATTCTGCCCTTTATGGGAGGATGTTTAAGTGGTGGAACCCGAGCAAGTAGCAGCAGATGACTGGGAAACAGGGAGAAAGTGAGAGAGAAGGGAACTGAAATTTGCAAGTAACACACAACACACACACACACACACGAAGTGTCTCTATATGTGTGATATCTTACGACATGCATTTAATATATGCGTAACTGACATCATTACTTACTTTCCTCCTTACATAGAGCACATATATCCCCTTCCTTAGCCCGTTTACTCGGTTTTCCGTACTACTCCCTTTCTTTCTTTGGCCACCACCAAGTTAGTTCTTCGCATTACCTTTCTTCCTACTGTTGCCACCAAACCAGACCAAACCAAACCCAGTAGCACACCACCGCACACACACTTTCCACGAGAAGAAACGTCTCCTCCTGGAAAGAAGCAAAAAGGGGAAAAAGTAAGAGTAAATTTGGATGGAGGGAGAGCTACATGCATAGCTTCACTTTACTGTCTGTCCGAAAACCTGCCAGAGCACTCTGCTTTCTCCCTGGACTTCATCCACTTTTCACGCAACTCCTCTCATGTTCCAGTTCTGCTACACTGAAATACTCTCGGATGTCGTGTGAAAATCTGAATGTATAAAGTTGTATACTACGTGACAAAAAATGGCAAAGCAAAAAATACCTACATGCAAAGTTCTAAGACAATCGGAGAAATGTTACGACGTTACAATACAATAGGTGCGTGCATGAGTCGTGGCAGGCAAGTGAGTACAAAATCGACACAACACAACCTTCACGAATGGGGGTTGTCCACTTAATAATAACAAGAGTGAGCTGAGGGTTGCTGCCGAAATTGGGCTAATTCCGCCCATTACACTTTAACAACATGTTTAAACCATAAATGATTACATATACTGACGGGGATTATTGGGTATACATAATATTTTCTATAATTTCTATACAACCTGCATGTTGCAAATTCTAGGAAATTTGTGCATTGAATGTCGGAATGTTTGGTAGCCAATAATATTTTAATTGTGTACTTACGCTTTCAATTTCCTGTTGTTAATGAGCTACAAGGCTAGTGAGCTAAAAGATTTGAAACTTGAAACTATGTTCTTTTAGTACTAAAATGGTGACGCTGCCCATCGACAAGGACAACTATCAGCTCATAATTTACGCAAAAGCACTCGACTCAAACGTATTTTGCATTTGAAAAGACTGTCAACTGCGCAGGGATACTTGTAAACTATGTTTTTTTATTTTTTACCTGTTATAAGGTTGCCAGTTGCTGCATCACCTGCAAACTGTAACAGGTCATGAAGGGTTGATCCTTACAAAAGTGTTGACACTTTGCTTTATACACTAAAACCAACTAAAACTTAATTTGGTTGACTCCAGCAGACAGGTTCACAAACAGATGACAAAGGTTTTTGTTGACGATACTTGCGACACAACAAAAATACGCGTCTATCTCTATATTGACCATCTCAAGCATCAGCTGCTGCAGAATGAAAACACTACGAATCGAATGAGTAATATGCATTCACTTCATTTTCATATTATACAGAACATACGGAAATACGGATTACGGATAGGCCTATCTACAGCATTGGCAGGTGCGGTGCGGGCGGATGAATGCGATCTAAATGAATCTGACTGAACAACTCATCGTATCGTGAT
>JAANSN010002758.1:0-22013 GCA_036850665.1 Dicranocentrus wangi
TTCCAATAGGGGGGCCCTTGGCTAGCTAGGAATTTCCCTGATTTCCTGTCGTACATGACGAATGAGCAAAACCCGTAGCGGATTATGCCCATTCGGATGGAAATAATGGAGAAAACTGTCTTGGACAGCATAATAATGGTCTTGATTGAGCGGAGTCAAAAAATCTTGAACTAATCCAAGCCAAGCCTGCAGGAAATCTAAATATAAATTCGGCATCGGCGACGCAAAAACGGGTAAAATCAATACTAAAGCTAAAATGAATACGGAAATCGTTTTTAGAAAATGTCATGTTTTAAAAAATGGCATTGAAGAGTTTTATGATTGGGTTCTTGTATTACTAAAATATTGATCAGAGGGAATGAACATGGCAGTGGAGAAGGAATCCAATTTTTTCGGCCCTCTCAAAAGTTTTCCGTCATCCTGTCGCATTAAAGATTAATTTGTACAAGCAAACTTGGCCATGGCCACTACTATTACACGGTAACAGTACTGATGGGCGGAAACTGATGTTTTATAACGAAGATTTGAGAATGAATTTAAAAATCAGGAGAGTGATATTTATTGATTTTACATACAAGTACACAAGAGAGTTGGAAAGAGTTTGGATTTGCTAATATATAAATATATATATATATATATATTATATCGTATAAACTGGACACTTTCAACAGTTTCAACCCAATCATTTCATTTCATCCCATAATCATTTCATCCCCAAAGCGAGAGTAGGACTTCTTCAAAAGATGATGGTATACAACAAGAAACTCAAAAGTAATGCACATACAACTAACAGTAGGATTCAGAGAGAGAGAGGGGGGGAGGGAGATTTCATCCCATCCTGAGAGTGTTAAGGACGTTTTGAAAAATCCTAGTAAAACGACAATCCGTCCGTCGGTGCTACTCCTAAATTACATAAAAGTGCTAAGGTTGTCACCCAAATAGGTGACGTGCACAATCTTGAAACCGATTTTTGTAAAATTATTTTTGCGCTTGTTAAATTCTGTGCGTCAGTGTGTAATCAAATTGTATTGAATTTTTTTTAAATATTCTTATCTCATATGTTTTATTGCTATTATATAGACTTTACTATTATTTTGAATGGAATAGACGTATCACGGCCAATTTGATTCAAGAGTTTCGTTTGAGATTGATCATGATTTTTGTGACTACCAAAATGGAAACCGACTTCGGGTTACCCGAATCGGGTATTGTATTTGGGTAAGTAATTCACCTAAAAATAATCCCTTGTTCGCTTGATAATTATTATAATTAAATTGTCAGATATTTTTGCAACTGTATATAATGTGTAACAAATTGTTGTATTTACGTTGGAATTGAGGGATGTAATGAATATAGCCTAGGTCCAATATTAATTTGCAAGTTTTGAGCGAAACCAAAACCTTGCACGCATGCTTTTTTCATGTATAGTCATTCGATTCCTGAGAAGAATTTCATTTCATCTCTTTCGTATAAGCGGGTTATCCCCTTCTGCGAAATTCATCTCACTTGTATGATGTTCGTTTGCTTCATTCATGATGATAGTAAACACAGCAGGAGGCATACATTTTATGTTTCTCAAGGTCAGAGAATGAATTAGTTTGATTCCTTAAAATGCTGCACTCTGGATGCATTGCAAACCCATGTATACGCTCCTTTCCCATTAATTTGGCCATGAAAAACCAAAAAATTATTGTTAAAAATTCAGGAGGACTTATGTAAAAGGTATCAGAGGGTAAAAAAAGCGTGTGGTGCGTGCCGGTTGTTACAGGTACTTCTGTCTAAAGATGACAGTGGGATTAGTGGGGTTCTCCTCCCGAGGAGAGTCTCACCATTTCACAAGTACAGTCGGAGACCATAATATACTCACTGGTAAATAGAGGAAGTGGAAGGGTCACGAAATCATCAAAAGCACATGCTATATATTATCCATGGCTTGATACATGATTAATTACTCAGCCTCAAAAGAAGTCGCTGCATTAGTCGGATAGATACTTATGTTGTAAGAAGTATAGTGACACGTCCGTTAGATTTGTTCATTCTCTGCTTCAGCATCATCAACATCATTTCATTCGTCAGTGTACAGTTCGTCATTTTTTTTGCGAGTGCATTTTCTTCAACATCACAATCACTGCAAAAGTTATCTTTATTCCTTCCTACCTAAAATATTGGTGGCGTCTCAAATCCAGGTAATATAATTAATAATTGTGCTATTTCGAATATTCTCATTTTAAGTCAAAACGTACCAGATTTGTATTAAGAAATGATGCGTGTGGATAAGGCAGAAATATTTGAAAGCCTATCCTTATTAATTTTATTTTTGCTATTCATTTCAAGAAACAGAGTTTGAAATGCTGCAGCAACCATGTCCAAAGTGCAAAAGGCCCATTTTCTCTGTCCCGTCTGCTTGGAGCTCCGGGAAGAGAAGATTTTCCTCTGCAAAAATGGGCACTCCGTCTGCGACAAGTGCTTGACAGAGTTGCAACGTTGCCCCAGGTGCAGGGTCCCATTTGAAGAGGAGGACCGGATTCGCAATTTAGACCTGGAAGGGTTAATCGGGGAAGTGGAAATTCCTTGCAGTAACAAGGAGAACGGGTGTTCTGCCGAGATGGCCAGAAAGGAGCTATCTGCACACCTGTCATCTTGCCCATTTAGGTATGCCTCCAGTCACAACTATCTGAATATTAATATAATTAATAACATTTAATTACGATAAATTCTGTTTTCGAACTTTTTTCTATTCCAACTGGAATCTGCAGGCAGCTCGAAAAAAAGTGCAATTTTTCAACTCGCAACCCCAGCGAATTGTTTCAGCATGTAGTTGAGAAACACGCAGTATTACAACGATGGGACCCGTGACAGGCTACTGCAGAAACTTGGCTATACTGACAATGAGTGCAATGAGAGCAACAAAAGACAAAGATAAAGAAATGACAAGTGGGGGTTTTTTGGTGGTTGAAAGAAGTTCAACATGCAAAGTACTGGACATTTACGCTGTTAACATTGGGAAAAGGCGAATTTTCCGTGTTCCACATTCACTTTGCCGAGAAGGAGGAGGACTGCCCTTGGGAGGTTACGCTCAAGCTTGAGGCTCCAGCAAAAGGTACGCATTCGTTATACACGGAATTTTTTTTCCAGCATGATTTATTTTAAAAATATTTCCAATAATATGTAAAAATAAGGTGGAAGTCGGAGTTGGATTATGTTTTAACTAAATTTGAAAGGACATAAATATTTTTACTCTTTCAGAAAACATGCTTGTCATGGACCCGACAACCCCTCCATTATAAGAAACTGGAGGAAGGCATGAACAATCCGCCAATTAAAATCCCAATTCCATTCATCTTGGAGTACTTTGAAGAGGCTGGCGTTGAGACCAACCTCTATTGGGAGTTTACTCGTAAAAATAATAATAATAATAATAATAATCCTTCCAACTAAGTTTCAGTGTCAGACTTTGTCAATGTAAAAAATGGGTTCGTTTATGAAAACTTATTGGATCTGCTGATTCCTTTTTCTACACAAATACCAGTTTTCCAGTTTTGTGTCCAAATACCTTGGTGCAATGTCAAATTGTATATATATAGTCTATTATTTCATGTATTTTTATTATTAATTATTAGTGGAAATATCAAGTTCGAAAGTTCGAGTTCATGTATCACGAGGATGATGGGATGGGATGTATGTATAGTGTCTAGTATATTGTTTGTGTCGTCTTGTAAGGGTAACTAAAAATGTAAAATTTCTCCGATTTGAAAGTGCCAAGTGATTTATCTGTATATATATTGTGTGATAAGTTGTGTAGTATTTGAGGGTTTCACATTGTGAGCATTATTACAAGTCATCAATTCAATACTTAATTGTCAATATTGTCAAAAAATAGTAAAATTTAGTAAAAGAACCACTCCTTGTAATAAAAACAACTCAGCATTCCACCAATCCTTTCGATTGGTGGTACATCGATACAAAAATGTGCTCTATATGTTTCATATTTTTTATACAATACATTTAGGACTAGGCTTTTACTGGACTCCTTCGCCAGTAGTGCAGCACATTGCATAGGCCAAAGACCTCAGGTCATAAATTTTCAGGTTTCAGTTTCAGGTTCAGGTTCGTTTTATTTCATCCCTTTTGCTTCAACATCCATTAAATTGACCTTGACCATAAATAACTACAAATAATACGAAACATAAACATGATATATGTAAATACAATATGTTCCGGACATAGCTCTACTCACGATTTCAAACACTACTAATTTTTTGATTTATGACGTATTCTTTTTGCCTTTGTTTCGAGAGTATGATATGATGTGTATTTATAATGTGTTTCATGTTTATTTTTGTTGTGGTATTAAGGATAATTCACAATCCTCTCATTGTTACATTTCCACCACCAGGTTGACGCACTAGCGCAGCTGCACTCGTTCTAATTGTAAGTAGATGGTAAAAAATAATCACAAGTAGTGGATGTTTAATATTAATTCAGATAGTCATTAATGAACCGTCGTAAAAACAAAATTATTTAAAAAATAAAAAATAATTAAACCGATTTGTTACTAGGGGCTAGGTGCCCGGGTCCCAAACTGTGAGGTCGTCACGGATCCCCTAGTTGTGACTTGGTCGGACCAAATAAGGACCCGACCTGTCGCCTATAGTTCGAATTCCATACTTAGTGTGTCACTTTAAAAAATGAGTTGCCGGAATCAAAACTCGCTCATTGTCAGCTCATTGTCTAGTCGTACATTTTCATTATTAAAAAATAGGATGTATGAGGATATAACATGTAGCCAAAATATACGGATTAGGAAAACAAGTGCGTGACGCATGTATGGGAGTAGTGTCTGAAATATTTTATTATGCATGCTCCAGCTTTTGTTTCAGTGTTTTGCTACATTACACTCGCCATTACAGTAATTGATTTATAATAATTTGTAACACTCCTCCTCAGCACATCATTCAGAGGATCTAAAGGCAGTCAATTATCATTATTACCATCCCATTCAATCAACAATTTTTTTTGAAATTACTGAAATCTGTATTACACAGTGTTTGCTTTTATTGTAAAATTGTAAACCCCAATATAGTTGCATAATATTGCGTAAAATTACCTAAACCCATAGCTAAAAGTAATTTAAAAGTTGCCTACTTGGATTCTGTATGGTTTTAAAATCTAGTGAAACCTTTCTTGCAACATGAAACCACGCTTCAAAATCCCGCAAAGTCCCTAATCATAATCATTAACTTTGCTATCAATACTGGCTTCCAACTCCGCTGTGTACTTACTCACGACATATATACAACATGTACGATAACACCACCAAATAGCTGAGCAAATTCCAAAGCCAAGCTCAAGATTTGTAATAAGAGCGCACAGGGAAGCTGCAATGGAGATCCATGCCATGGTGCGCCAGTCTTTGGCCAGTTTCAATGCCTCCAAATGGTCGTCGACTCCCAATCCCGTGGCGTTTAAAAGTCTAACTGAAGCTACAAGAAAGCAGGTCCACCCGAACAGGCTCGAAATGCTAGAAAGGACTTTTTGATGATGATCACTCCATTGAGGATGAGTAGTAGCCTCAAAGCTTGCGATTAGAGGTTTTGCAGAGTGACAGAGCCACAACACCAAATGAACTCAAGCTGATCACGAAAAAGCACGAGATGAAGATGGCGTCAATAAAGGCTACACGACGTGCCCGGGCCCTCCACAATAATAATTTCACGGGCGGCGCCATGTTTGCACCTAGAGTGAAAATAGATTCTCTTGAAAACACGAAACTAACGAAAACAGACAACTGCAACCAAGCAAACTAGACATAATTTATTTCATGATGATGAATAAATAATTATAATAATTACCAGTAATTTGAGTACGGCTATGCTCCACTCTCCGTTTATTCAATGTATTTTAGAAACCAACGAAGAACTGTCACTTTATCTAAAACCAACAGAACAGAACCGAACAGAAAATATCACATTAAATTTCAACACTTATTTTTTACACGATTTAAGGATATTGGTTGTGTTCCATAATTTGCATGGGTTCGCGTCCGCACGTAGAGTATAGCGGAACACCCCTTTCATGGGGGTAATGGGTTATTTACTAAATATTAATTATCTGGATTATTGAATTTAAAAAAAACAACTAGTCCATAATCAGCAGTTCGTGACGAGTGTTTTAAACTTAATTTTGGTTGATCTCGAATTCTAATTAGTCTAAACAACTAACTTTACTTTTATGCACAAAAAAATGCATAATAAGAAAGAGGGTGAGAAGCCAGTTTTTAGGAAAGGAAAAAAAGATCATAAGCTCCCCTTTGTTTTACAACAACCTAACAAGGGTAATAAAATAAGATGTCTCAGAAAAAGAAGGGATGGGGACTTTGGGATGAATGCACAGCTGCACCCAACATCATGCAGTCCTTCATGGATATTTTAACCCAAATGGGGAATAACTTTGTGAACTCTAAAATCCATGTACACCCACACGCGTAATATTATCTTTAGGTACTTTTGTTTTTCTTGTACAACACAGGACTGAATGGTCCTACGTTCATGAACCTTTTTCTGTTATTGATGATTCTCAGAATTTCCTTTGTTTTAGTGGTATAGTTATGTAAGTAATACATGTAAATATATATATTTGTAATTATGTACTTTACAAAGCTGAAGTGATTTTTTTGAGACCGGACTCGAGTATAAAAGAGCCGAGATTTTAAGGAAAACGGAGAGTAGGGTTTTATCTCTTGAGCTCACAAGGCTGGACTCTTGACTAGAGTTAGGGCAATATCTCTTGTAAAAAGACTGAATATATGAATGTAAAAGTCTTGAATAAAGTAAACGCGTTGTTTCCCATCCCGTACATATACTGCTACTCTACCACACCGGACCTTGTCATTTAAGTACCAATAACGGTATGTATCATCTTAGCATGTTGCACATAATACCCGGTACTACCCGGTAATACCCGCACAACAAATCCTATTTTATTTCCCCTCATTTCGTTTATTAACGTAAATCCCACGCTAGAACCACCAGGGGTGAGCCCCTCCAGATTCCGATCAAACAAAAATATACTTTTCCCTAAAGCATGTATAACTCGCAATATGAATGTAGTTTTTAGAAAAAAAGGTGACAGTGGGTAATACTGCTTAAGGTGGAATTATAATATTATTATAGAATGTGGAAATTTGGGGCCCACCGTGTGAGCTTTAGAGGGATAATACGTTATTAAAATAAATAAATAATTACAATTTACGACAAAACTTTGCTTTGAGAAAATTGATGTCCCGGTGATATGATGGCTTTGATATCCAAGCTCACGCCTAACTTTCCCTTGGCCTGCTTCCACCCGTGCTACATGCGTAATTATCTTGCAGTTCACCTGTTTTCATTTTAAGTGCACTATCTCTTTTATTTGATATAAACTAACCTTTGAGCTAATAATGCATGTGTGCTGAGAGAATGAGAAAAATGAGAGTGTAACATTAAATTCGCCCTCCACTTGAGAAACAACACACAACGTCGGGCTCTGTTTAAGGACGTGTGTTGTGTTAACAAAAATGTTTTTGTTTATCTTAAGTATTAATTCTCTGGATAAGCTAATTTAAAAATAAACAAGTACTCTATACACACCAGTTCATGACGAGTATTTTAAACCTAATTTTGGGTGATTTCGAATTCTAATTAGTCTAAACAACTATCGCGAACTTTTACTAAAACTCTGCAAGTTCGCGATAGTTGTTTANTTAAACCTAATTTTGGGTGATTTCGAATTCTAATTAGTCTAAACAACTATCGCGAACTTTTACTAAAACTCTGCAAGTTCTCGATAGTTGTTTACACTAATTAGAATTCGAAATCACCCAAAATTAGGCTTAAAATACTCGTCATGTACTGCTGATTATGGACTACTTGTTTTTTTAAATTCAATAATCAAGATAATTAATATTTGATAAATAACCGATTACCCCCATGAAAAGGGATGTCCCGCTATACTCTATGTGCGGAGGATACCCATGCATATTAAATGGAAGGCAACATTACACAACACACGTCCTTAACATATATGTAAAAACCGGATATAAAATTGTAAATTTGCTCATAATACGCAAAAAACCACGACAAGGGGATAAGAAAGGAGAAGTTATGTTACCTTTATCTACGACCGGCCACTTTCTTACTGTAGTTATATTCTTTAAAACTACAAAATGCGGAGAAATAGGCCGAGTGGAAATGAAAAATTGCAGCAGAAAAGAGAAGGAAAAATTCTATGGGAAAATGTCTCAACATTGAAGATACGAAAACTACTCACACTAGCAAAGCAACTATAGTACAGCAACAACTATTCAAGTGCGAGCATAATCACTTGTAATAATATACCATATCTCTGGCTACATAACCGACAATTTAATCCCAATCATTTCATCCCCGCCATTTAATACCAACTCATTTCAGCCCCACCATTTTACCTCCAAACGATTTAATCCCGAATCAGTTCGTCACTATAATTTCTTCCCCAAAGCAAAAGGGTTAAGATTTAGACATTTTAGCATTACAGGTATCAGTGACTGTCATTAGGAAATTAGATATATATTTTTTCGTTAAGTTAAGTAATCTATGGTTTGGTTCAAAATTTAAAATGCAGACTGATAATAGGTTGGTTGGAACTCGCCACATGCGTGTTAGTCCAAGATTAGATATAAGTATGTATTTGAAAATGTATATGAAAATTTTGGGATTAAAATGACGGTAATCCATCAACGAAAGTCAAAATTTGCAATGAGAGAACCTTCTATCATTGCGAATTTGGCCTTTGGTGAACAAACACCGTATCAGTCATTATGCTGCTCCAACTATCCATTCTAGATACACTCAGGCATTGGAAAGATCGCTTAAAATATTCAAATTATCCTCATGTAGTTTGAAACATGTTTTACATTTACAAAGGTGGGCAAACTTTTACCAAATCGTTGGTCAACCTATATTTAAATAAATTTAAAGGACTACCTCGGATCCTCTGACTCTGTGGCATGTTGAGTCTTCTATCTCCAAAACTCTCCGCTGGGGCAATCCAATCACTAGCAGAGGTGTATGGGGATGTGACATACAAACGAATGGGACTAGCTGACAAGAGTAATTCTAAACTTATTTTATTAGCAACTTAGATTTTTGAGTATTTGTTTCAGTGTTAGTTTAACGTGACAAAATGGCTATGGTACAAAAGTTTTCACAGGGTTTGACACAGTTCACGAGATCTTAGCCAACAGCGCAGCGCCCGATTGGAAGGAAAAAGTTATCCGTCGGTGTATGGCAGGAATTTGGATTAAAATGTAGGCTAGAAAGTGAATTAGAATTTGACATCAAATGAAAAACCATTTTCCCTTCCACATATGAAACACTTATTTTTGTTTAAGGGATAGTCTTTCCGGTGGGGGAAGTCAAACCGTCGTTTCGCCATTCGATCCTTCCGTGAATACGGAATGGGTACGACAGCTTCCACGGACGCCTTGATAAGCGAGGAATACAAGTTCAGAGTAGATCTGAAAATCCAGCTTACAAATACCTAGGACGGGGTACGGGGTCAATCTCGCCGAATTTCCAAAAAAATGCATCCAGGATATGAGTAACCTCAATGTGGCAATGGTGGAACCTAACCAAACCCAACTGTCCTATTATTATTACTTTATTCAAACAAAGATCCTCTTATAAAATGAAAAGTTGTTACAATACAGTTATTTTGTCACGTTTTTAAACAGTAGTGTCAAATATAATGTAGTAAATATCATCTTTGGTATAAATAAAATCACATGAATTTTGTTTAGTTAAAATGTTTTCAAAATTTGATTTACAAAATGCCTTTTTTGAGATTTGTTTTTAGTTCATTTTGAATGTTATTCCATAAAATTATTATATTATTTTTACATGATCTAATATCAAAAGGCATTCGCATAAGGATATTGTTTCGGGTATTTACTTCATTGACCGTGTTCCTCTTTGAGCAATCGTGGAAGTTTGATGAGCATATTTGTGCTGAAAAGTGACACAATTTATAAGTTTCATATTCATATATGTATTCTCATTTAAGTACTTTCAATTCACTTGTCTGATACGCTATCAAATTTTTTGAGACCAAGGATAAACTTGACTACGTCTTTAAGAATATTGTTAACTCTTTTTGTATTTTTCTGGGAAGTTTTACCTCATATAACTATTTGATATCGGAACAATGATTATATGAATGATTGTGATTAATTTTGTCTGTTGGTCCAGAAGATGCCGGGTGTGTTTTATACTCCATATAGCTTTGTTTGCTTTATTAATAATTTCTGTCCTTTGGCTTTATGTGAAGTCCAATTTAATTTGTCGTTGATTTTGAGGCCTAGGCATTTCACGGATTCTAGTTGTTTGATAACGGTGTTGTCATAAATTATTTGAAAGTCTTGTAGATTTTTCTTGGTTTCGGGCTTTGCAAGAACAAGCATTTGCGTTTTCTTAAAGTTTATATCAATGTGGGTTTGTTGCATCCATGTTGATATTGTTGTTCTATTAACCTTTCGCATTTCAGAATACATAGGATTGGTTTAAGATTTAAAATTGGGGTGTTTATAGGTTGCTTGGCGGTGTTCTACAGGCTTGCTTGGCTGTGTTCTACAGGCTTGCTTGGCGGTGTTCTACAGGCTTGCTTGGCGGTGTTCTACAGGCTTGCTTGGCGGTGTTCTACAGGCTTGCTTGGCGGTGTTCTACAGGTTGCTTGGAGTTGTTTTATATGGTTACGTTTGATTCGAAAGTTATTAGGGTTATATTCGGTTTGTCCGAATGGGTGGATTTGTTCACTAGATTTGCAAATTTTGCTTGAGTTTGTTTGAAATGCGATTATGATAAAATTGTAAGTTCGAGTCATTAAGTTTAGGCTATGTAATGGTTTTCCTTTTGATGTAATGTAATTGCAGTTATATTAGGTCACTGCGAAGCAAAGACGAGCTTATGATCTTGCCATGTGTGTCTGTCAGAGGCTAACTTTTGGAACACTTCGGCCATAAAATTGTGATGTAAAACTGACTTGGTTGGGCTGTTCTACATTTTTAACTGGATTGGCGGTATTCGGTTGAACTTGTTTGACTAAGGTCACTAAGTCTGAGCAGCGAGCGAAGTTACTCTACCTGGTGAACTTAATTGTCATTATGGTTGAACACTGGCAGCTAGATTCCCAGGGGCCCACATTCACCAAAGTAGATCTCTCCATTGGTAAGCTTCATAATAAGTCATAGCGTATAGCTTCTAACACCTGCAGGAACAATAAGTGAGTTTCACACCTATTGAAATTATATTTGGACTACCTAATATAAAAAACTAGTTTAGCAAACACCGATAGTTTCGTGGGAACTAATGCAAGAAGCTTTAATTTATGCATTGACTTGAGACACCCTCTTTATAAAAAGACATTAATCAGATTTATTGCTTCTCCGTGTGACGCAGCCTCAGATTCAGCTTTCATTTCATTTTCTTCATTCCAATTAATTTTAACAATTTTCACATAGGTGCATCAGCAACAGGATGAACAGTCAGGCAAGCCCACGTCTCCTACTAATGATTTCGATTATGCCCTCGGTAGGATAAATGTGCGTCTTCATTTGTCCAAATTGTGAAATGGTTGACATAGTTTTGCAAGAAACGCGTGTTTATATAACAATATGTAAATGATGAGAACTAGCCTTGGCTGAATTAGCATCAGAATGTCCAAAAATCCGATAAGAGAGTAGTTTACATTTTCAGCACAGGAACTCAAGTGACAGAATGTGCACCTGTCATTTTTCCACTGTACTGTGTAAGGTCAGGCAAAATGGTCAGTGAAACGATATGTTATACGTCAGAAGTGTGCTATTAGTTTTATATTGAAGTTGCAACAATCCTCTAAGGATCAAGCCAGGAAGTATTTCCTTTTAGTTTGAACATTTAGTCCTGAAAAGTAATAAAAGTTAATATCGTGCTGCTAAAGTAAATTTAATGTTTGATTTTCAAAGAAATTAAAACAACACTTGTGGAAAACTTTTGTACTATGCGTGCCTTAGAATGGAATGGACGGAATTCAGAACTAATACTAACTTATTCGCTCTATCTCTGTTCCACAAAACTCATACTTTCAAAACAAATTTAGAAATTGTGAAAGGTCGCTTTAATTTTTGTAATGACCTGGGAAACCATTTTTTACCTGGGAAATAAATTTACAGCCTGTGCTGTCTAATATTTCATCAGATAACAGTCTCTGTTTTTCCATTTCGGATTAGTTTCTTGCTTTCCTTATTCCAATTAGTATGTGGAGTGTGGAGTTTCTGCAAGTAATTACTAAGTTGTGATGAGGACAAGGTTTTTTGCTTATAGCATTTTACGCCTAGAATATCTCTCAAATCTATATTATACTTGTGTAATGAGATGACACGGGTGAACTACTAAAAAGTATAAAAGACTGCTTAAAAATTCCGTATGCAAATCCCTATTGCGCAGAAATTCTAGCTTCCCAACTGATCATAAATCTAAAGCTTTATTTTACATGTAATGTCTCCGATAAATAATTTTGACAAGGAGCAACAAGAGCGTCATTTTTATATCTGTTTTGTGAAATAATTGCCTATTACGTATTGAATGAATATATGCTACATAGTACAAAAAGCGTGTTTTATAGAAGTAGTTCAATGTATGAGAATTTGTCTATCTTTAGGTAGATTTGCGCCTGTGTCTGGAAATCCGACGAAACAATGGCATACTATTATTATCGGAACTCAAACAAAAAATGTAGACACATGAAACATGAATGTTCTTTTTTGCCGCTTGGTTGCCAATTATATATTTATTCATTTAATACCATGTATTTCCTCGTATTCACGCGCTCACCACATTTTATACATTCCTATTTAGTCGTTCATGTATATCGTTTTTGCTGTATTAACATTATCCTCTTGGACACCTGGACATACCTTCGTCATCACTTGGTGTCTCCTGTCACATTGTAATTTTGAAAATTATAATAATGCATCCAATAAGAGCATACAGAGAAATGCCTGATGAACCCAATCACCATGTCCCTCTTTCGGCCAGTACTGACTGGTGTGATGTGATTTATGGATATCTTCGCCTACAAGTTATAGGAGTTTTCTGCTCTATTGGACTCAACTTTTTCGAATGGGATTCAAAAATTGATTCTGATGTGTTCTACAGGTTGATATGGGATATACTATATACAGGTTGACTGAGGGTGTCTTACAGATTGATAGGAGTGTTTGACAGTTTGTGGTGTTAAAAAGGTGTGAGCTTGCCGGACCTGGTGGATCGAAGGTCACTAGAGCGTGAAAATGTTGTTTGGTAGGGATTGTTTGAAGTGTGTTTGGATTGTCTGATGGAGTTTGCTTGTTATTCCGTTTGGTGGATTTAT
Organism: Dicranocentrus wangi; assembly: GCA_036850665.1. Classification (NCBI taxonomy): domain Eukaryota; kingdom Metazoa; phylum Arthropoda; class Collembola; order Entomobryomorpha; family Entomobryidae; genus Dicranocentrus; species Dicranocentrus wangi. The sequence goes on from JAANSN010002758.1 coordinate 13,423, forward strand.
TTGTGTACGTACAGGAACCATTTCTCCCTGCTCCATAACAAGTGTCTTGACATGACGAAGACATGTTATGAGTTTTTTGTTCTACTTTAAACTTTTAGAGCATTTTGGTAATGTATTATGATGCAATTATGATGCATAATTGATTGGAGCTGTTCCAGAGGTTGGATTGCGAGTTGTTCTACAGAATTGATTGTAGGCATTATAGGGGATGCATTGGGGGTGTTCTACTTTTTGATGAAGGGATAGCACATTTAGCAAAAAATCGAGATATAAAGTCCACAAGCTTTGAAAGAATTGAGTATATTTGAAAGTCAAAAATAAATTTATGCCCACAGTTATAATTTTTACATGTTTACTAGTTTAAATTTGAATTCATTTTCTTGGTGTGCGCCGTGCGGGCAGGTTCGTGCATGTACATGACCATTAAGTAATATTCCTAGGCACACCATGCTATGTAGACAGATGAAAACAACTTAAAAATCGGACCAACAATCGTTAGAACGTTAAGTAGCTTACATCCTACAAGTATTATTCTAATTGACAAAATAACCAAAATAATTAGTTTTTGTCGGAACACACATTCGAAGTACAACTTGGAGTTTAGTCACATAGTGTGACTTTACCCGTCTCAGATCGTGTTAGAAGAATGTCCCATATATCCGCCACATAGTTAAGTGTAGTAAGAAAAGCTTAATAATTTACATCTGCATTATCTGTCCAATCCATATTATAGTGGTATGACATTCGCATCGATGAATCAGCAAAAGGATGAACAAACAGCCTAGCAATCGTCTCCTATTAATGAGTTCGATTATGCCCTCCATAAGAAAAATACTACGTCTTCGTCCTACAATTTTTGAAATGGTTGTTCACCATTTCACTGGCTGCATATTATTATTAAAAGGTAGTTTTTACACTAATAGTTTAATGAGACAGTCTGTCAGTCAGTGAACTCAGGCTGTCTGACAATCCGATAGGGGAGTAAAACACATTTTAATTTTACAGGAACTCAACTGAACCTGTGATTTTCCCCGTCTATTGTGTAGGTGCAATCAATACTGTTAATGGAACGAAATATTACACGTCCGAAACTTCAAAGTGTGTCAGTTGTGTACTTAACCTAAGAGTAAGTATCACCTTTTATTTTGAGACTGGAGACGCAAAATAAATACCTCATTGCAACGATGGTGTACAAGCAAAACTAAAACAGTTGTGCCTAATCAGCTCTGTGAAGCAGCCATAATACACTAATGATAGAAATACAACCTTCAATCCTAGAGAGTAGAGATAAACGGACATGACAAAATTAGAAGTCGACTCCGCTTTTTGCAACGAGACGGCCGACATGTAGTTAACAAACGATATGCCGTATCACGCACTCTTGTCGATTCGTGACCCTTCCAATTTCAATATTACCCTCTGGAATATATGAAATGTATATGTAACCTGTAGGTCAACATGGTGTGGCAAAAGTAAATTTAATATCCGATTTTCAAAGAAATTAAAAAAAATTCGGCTGGCAATCATTTATGTTCGGTATGTATTATCACTAATGATGCCTTCGCGTAATACAAAAAGCCACTGGCATTAAAAAACCACCTATTGTAATGGTACTTAGAGTTAACATAACCATATTTACTCTATCACTGTTCTACAAAAATTTACGCTCCTTGGGAAAATGCAGATTAAATGGTAAAAGATAGCTTTAGTGCTTGTATGGCTTGAGAAAACATTTTCGGAACAAGGCATTAAACTGATTTACTGCTTCTGCTGTCAGATACATCAGATTGCATCCCTTGTTTTTGCATTTCAGCTTTTGTTTCATCCATTCTTCTCTCCAATTAATATAAGCAATGTGGAAGTTTGCAACTAAAAAACTAGTTATTGTTGGAAAAAAGGTTTAACTCATAGTAATTTACGCCTGGATTATCTCTCTAATCCACATTATACTAGTTTAATAAGATGCCGCTCACACGGATAAATTACTAAAATGCATAAATAAAACTACCTGGAAAATTACTTATGCTGAGAGCCACCGTTACACAAAAATTGTTCGAAGGCGCTAGCTTACTATCTGATCATTAATCTATAGCTTTTTTTACATGTAATGTCTCCGATGAATAATTTAGATATGCAAATGAGGGTCATTTTTATATCAAATTTGCGAAATCATTGCTCGTTATTTCACCGATTCAACCTGCTAGTACCAAATGTGTATTTTTATGGAAGTATTTAAATCATGAGAACAATTCTATAGCTATCATTGACTGGTCTTGCGTCATTGTCCGATCGAAGGTAAAAATTGCTTACTTTTTTTACTAGAAATGTAGACACGTGAAAATTAAGGTTTTACGACTGGTTGTCACGTATCTTTATTCATTCAACACCAGTTTCAGCTGTCTTCGTCTCCACACACCTATTTCATACTTCCTCGTTTAGTCATTCATACTCATCATTCCCAGGTTTTTGATTTTTATTATTGAAAAACCTACGAATGAAAAACATCCAGCGGTAGACCATCATATTACACATAGTTATTGCAATGCTTCAGCTCCCATTAGAGAGTGCAGATGAGACGCACCTACTATCAGATACATAACTGTTAAGTCAATCTGTCGACATAGACCAGCTCAATTAACATCAGGTTCTACAAGTTAATAACTAGGTGTGTTCTACTGTTATAAGCGTGTCCAATTGCAATGATTGGAGTAGTTCTACCGGGCTGGCGTGTGTTCGGCTGTTAGGGTTGACGTATTTCTTTGGTAAATATCATAGGCTCGATTCATTAGGATTTGGCAGGGAGCTGGGTTATTCCGGTTGGTTGAGTCGTTTTCGTCGTTCCCCCGGATCATTCTACCCTGAATGAACTTAGGACTACCGTAATAACTACACTGTCTAACACCCGTAAAATACACTGTAGAACACCCGTAAAATACACTGTAGAACACGCGTAAAATACGCTGCAGAACACCCCTAAATACACTGTAGAACACCCTTAAAATACAGTGTAGAACACCCCTAAAATACACTGTAGAACACCCCTAAAATACACTGTAGAACACCCTTAAAATACACTGTAGAACACCCCTAAAATACACTGTAGAACACCCCTAAAATACACTGTAGAACACCCCCTAAAATACACTGTAGAACACCCTTAAAATACACTGTAGAACACCCCTAAAATACACTGTAAAACACCCCTAAAATACACTGTAGAACACCCCCTAAAATACACTGTAGAACACCCCCTAAAATACACTGTAGAACACCCCTAAAATACACTGTAGAACACCCCTAAAATACACTAAAAAACACGGTTTGTTTGAGGTTCGCATTTTTTGTCAGTTCGTTAAGTTGTTCCAGAGGTTGTTCGTGATGTCCTACAGGTTGATAGGAGGTGTCTTACAGGTTGATAGGGGGAGTTCTACAGGTTGATAGAGGGTTGTTCTACAGGTTGACCGAGGGTGTTCTAAAGGTTGATAGGGGGTGTATTCAGAGGGGTGTTCTACAGGTATATAGGGGGTTCTACAGGTTGATATAGGGTGTTCCAAAGGTTGGAAGGGGAGTTCTGCAGGTTGATAGTGGGTGTGCTACTGGTGGTAGGGGGTGTTCTACAGGTAGACAGAGGATGTTCTACAGGTAGATAGGGGATGTTCTACAGGTAGATAGGGGGTGTTCTACAGGTTAATAGGGGGTGTTCTAAAGGTTGATATGCGATGTTCTACGGGTGATAAAGGATTTCTACAAGATGTATGCAGTGTTCTGCAGGTTCATATAGAATGTAATACAGGTTGTTTGACTGTGTTTTTGCAGACTGGTAAAGGGTGTTCAACAGGTTTGATTGTGGGGTTATAGATAAGTGGGTTTTCTGCAATTTGTGGTTCGAAGTCACTTGAGCTTAAAAATGTTTGTTTGGGGTTGTTTGAAATGTATTTAAGCTGCCAGATGAAGCTTGGTGGGTATTCTACTTATTGACTTACATAAATCATTTCTCCCTGCTCCATAACAACTGTCTTGATATGAGGAAGACCAACGTTCGATTGACAGATCGTCTTCACATACTAATACCCTGACTACAGTGCCAACGTAACCAGTTTAGTACACATATCAGATTATATTAACCCTTCTACTCACCACACTTGAATTCATTCCCGTGAGTCATAATTCTTCCGAAATTTCAGCATATTCATGCTAATTTCCCTCATTAATTGTTATCCACCTAAGTTTCTTGGGGAGGATAACATCAAAAACAAGATTCATTGAGAATTTTCCATAATTATCTTCTTCATTTTCTCATCAAGTGTAACTAAGAAGAGTCCGACTCATGACCACACGAGTACCCGAACCCATCATACTCAACATTCGAACACTGGAAATGATTTAGGGACACAACTACAACGATGACCACATCAGCAATCATATACAATCTACCATTTTGTTTCCTAATTATAAATATGTTCCTTTCATTTCTTACTCTTTTCCTCTTTGAATTTTCTCTAATTGTTGCATTGACGTCAGTGTTTTTGTCAATGCGAGGTATATAAGAAAAGATTTGTCCATTCGTTCTTCAGTGTCTCGCCGAACTCCGGGGACTCCGTTTGTTCTTACTTCCTTTAAATGATTTACTTAAATCTCAAAATATAAAAGACACGGATTTCAAATACATTTTAAGCCAATACTCAGGGATTCCGAGATTTGAAAGTAAGCTCTGAAACTCGATCTTTGAGTTATACTGTGAATATTTATTTTTCCGTATTTGTGAACTTATATGTTCTAGGGACAATTTAATTTTGCATAAGTCTATTGAATATCAGGAAGCCAGTCCAATTTGTCATTTCGTATACTCGTTTGAGGAAACTAATTAAAGTTTAAGTGTATTATGCATAGGTGCAACAAGTTGTGAACATCAATAATGTTTGTGTTTTGGCGGTGTTTCACGGAATTATTGAGGGATATTTTGCGGGTTTATCGTTGGTTTTCCGCAGGTTGGTCAGGTGTGCTATTTAAGTAAATTGTATCAATGTCACTGTATATTTACAGATATGGGACAACCACAAAACTCGAATTGCATTGACACTTTTTCACGCGAAATTGAAAAGTCTGGAAAGGTCTATCTGAATCACAAACCTAATCAATCTGGCCTTCACTGTTTGGCGGATGCAAATTTTTCACTTGTAGATTTCAAGTGGTACAACGGCAACGGATTGGTGCATCCAGCATATGAGTGTTTCATGCAAAAATTCTTTCACATTCAATTTTCTATGAAGAACTCTGATGTGCAAGGGAGAGACGTGGAGTTCACGGGTAAAATCCGTTCCTGCTTTCCACTTGGAGGAATGCCACCCATTAACCCAAGTCACTTGGAACATGCAGAAGCTACATGCTCTTCTTGGATTGTGAGTACCGGGATGATTCCAGCACATGATGAAAAGAAAATGAATCGGTTTAGAAATATTCGCGTTGGTTACGTTTCAACCGCATTTACGCCAGGTTTAACAGTTGAGCAGCGAAATCTTTTAGTAATGTTTAATTCCATGTTATTTGTGCTGGACGACTGGCTCCTGGATATGGGTTCCCAGCCCTTTGCGAAGTTGCATGAAATAATTAATTCAATGGTAGATGTTGTAAGAGGTAATACAAGCTGGCAAGAGGAAGACGGTGAAGATCATCACAGAATTCGCCCCTTCTTACGTGCTTTACAAGATATGAGGCAAGAGGCTCTTAAGCACACCACGGAAAAAGGGGTGAGTTATTTCGTTGATGCAATGTGCGAGCACTTACTTTCGTACAGCATAGAGGCTTGCTTAGAGTGGAAAGATTTGCAATCCATGCAGCCGGCCCTATTCCGTAAAGCTCAGTCTTACTTGAGACACCTAACCATTGGAGTTAAACCGTTTTTGGAAGTGCTACTAATCAGCAATAATATTTTTCTAGACGAATGTGTTCGTCAATGCTTCGCCTTTCAGCACTTCCGCAGACTATTCGCACAACAAATACACATTGTAAATGATGCGCTGTCATTCCAAAAGGAGATGGCTGACAAAGAAACCTGCAACCACGTTATCATCCTCCATGTAATGGACGGATTGCCCTTACATACTGCCCTGGAAATGACTTTAGACGAGATTAATTCCCTCACCGATCAGATTGTGAAATTAGGCGAGTTGCTGGAGGAGTTATTTCCAGAGAAGGCGGATGTTGCAAGACTTGTGGATATAGTTAAACAAGCTGCTCAGGGGCATTACTTTTATTTTCAATTTTCCCCTAGATATGGTCATTTTTTAACATTTGACTGTGTTGTAGAATGTGACAAAGGCGGTTTTTGGTAAACTGTTAATCTTAATGTCGAATTTTATTGAACTATATATATAATTGAATAAAAAGTACCGCTGTGCGGTTTCAATTTACTGACATTGACCCACTATTTTTACGTCCACGAGTTTAAATAATATGGTGCTTTACAATATAACCAATAATAAGCGATGTAGGACTTGCCATTTGAAATTGACATTTTTCACACGAGTATTTGTGACTTGTCAGGCACCTGTTTATTTGGGACATGAAATCCAGTTTTCATGTCATTTTTTACTTCAAAATGTCACATTTGGGACATTTAAAACTCGCGACAATGGGACATTTTTTGATTTTTGATTTAATTTCCCGTTTAGATCGCTGCTATTACTTTGGTTCACTTTCTTACTGTGGGTATTCCTACTGATATTGCAGTATATCATGTATTATCGTGTGTTTGCCTAACTCAATGCATGCCAACACATGCAAATAGATGTTGTATTTAAATTCAAAGTTTGAATATAAAATGATGGATTGAAAAATATCATACGTGTACTGCATTTTACAAAACGGGACACACGACAAATTCAAATTGGACAAGTAAACTATTCAAACGCAATCTTACACATGTATTCTACTGTTTTCTGTTTGCTACTTATTAGGTTTGTCATTTAAACTACATTAGATTTATAACTGCCAATAAAGTAATTTGAGTTTAAGCAAACTCCAGAAGGAGTAGCACATGCATATAATCAATACGTACATTTTCATTGATGCAGAAATCTAAACAGAAAAATTGGAGATTGAGTTTTAGCCGAAGGAAAACCATTTCCAAATTGGAGGATAAAGAACCCGTTGGGATAATAATATCGTTAACGGTCCCATGTGCATAGTATGCACTTAAAAAGTGCATTAACTAATTGGGATGGTTAATGCAATATTAATACATTACACATATCGGTGTGGACAATAGCAGGTTTAAAATCTATAAATGCAACCTTGTCGAAAAATTTGACCACTACGACCGGGGGCATGTATGGGCATTGAAATAGAAAATTAAAGCCGACTTACGGGAGCAGGTATGCAAAGATTTTTTCACTTTTTCAAGTACAACATCGGCGGCAAAGAACGGTATGACATGCATTAGAGAGAAGAGATTATGGAGAAAATCCAGTGGTTGGGGATTAACATGGAAAAGGGTCCGTCACGGATAACCATAGTTTGTAATGTGGGTGAACTTAACTTTTAAATGGGTGTATTTAAATAGCGCGAACCTTTGCTTTTTAATGTCATATAATCGGAACGAATATATCATATATATGGCATATCGTGGGTTGAGAAATATCAACAATTGTTGCACGAATAAATACTGTAAGCGAAAGCTTATTGAAGATGCCGAAATGACGGGGAGGAGAACGTTTTGTTCACAATTAAAACTAAACTACGACTTTATTTTACGGGAAACTTAATTACGGAATGACAAATCTTAAACTTAAATTAATGGTGACGTGACATGGACGGGAACTCTGGACTGACTAACCTATGGCAAGACGATCACTCCAACTCTGTGTCCAGATCCAACTTCCCCACTGAATGCCAATGCCGAACTGAACGCAATCCTCCTTCTTCGCTTGTGTCATTGCCAACTCCGGCCTGGTCTCGTGATGACGATGAACATGGCTGGCGTGTCGTACTTCCGTCCTTGGTCCTATTACCCCTAACATGAGCTCTGGTCACAATACCCATCAGTTAGTTTTAAAAATAATTCGGTATTAAGTGCGCAAAGGTAAGTGGAGTGCGCACAAGATTGAAGTGTATTATTGGAATGAGTATAATTTTGGAGCGAGCAGTTAATTGGAGTGGAGGATAATTCGGCGGCATTATTGGCATAACAATTAAAACAGTTCATCTTCATCGTCATCAGTTCATCATCAGTTTAACATTCCAGTAATTTCAAAATCGTCGTATAGACGCGATTCAAATGTAACGGGTAAGGGTCATCGTATGTCAGTAGGACACGAGAGTTTGGTGACCGACTGGGTTATTTCACGGATTGCCACAATTTGCCAAAATACGATGCAACGTAACGTATTGCCAGCAATGTAGATCAGAAGTAAGGAATTATTAGTGACCAGAACACGGTGGCGGAGTGTTGGAGCCGTTATCTTTACCATTACTAGTCACTATTCGGGGGGTTCGATTCTCCTCTGGTCGTATATAAAAAGTTGCATGCTAATATTTCATGGTAATGAGTTTGATAAGGCAATAATATGAGCAGTCTTATGTGTTCCCCTTAA
>JAANSN010002759.1:0-22002 GCA_036850665.1 Dicranocentrus wangi
AACCGCTGAACAGAATGTTATACAACTTTCAAAGGACATTTCCGCACTCCTTATTTTTAACGTTTACATGGTTTATTTTTTGTATACCAACAAATGAACAAACCATCTGTATTTTTCCTTTCCTCTTCGTTGAATTGTGTGATGTTGTATGACCCGCTCTCGTGATAACGTCATGTGTATAAACAGATACGCATACAGTGAGTGAAACAACTACTGCGACTACTTTCTGAGACGACGCTGCTTCTGCTTGGTTCGTCCTTTGTTCTACTACTTTGCTTGCTAGCATGCGGAATACTATTATCGCTTGCGAGAAGGAAGTTGTAAAAAAGTATGTTTGTCCAGTGATACGTGAACCGCAGAATGCCGAAAAATAAATCCTTTTTGACATTTTTGTATTAATATAGAAATATGTTGACTGTGAGCGTAGTAGCTCAGCTCAGGATATAATTTATAAGCTCAGGTATTTTACAACTTTCAAAGGAGATATAAAGTACAGTACATACAAAGCAAGTGGAGACAAATAATATGGCATCATTGATTGCTCACTTGATGAGCAATTAGAGGAAAAAATGTTTATATGCATGAAAGCAAGGTTCAAGGGATATTAACAATGATTTATTTATTTGCTTATCAGGAAATAAAAATAAATACACGTTCCGTTGAATCACTGGTAAATTACTACGAACATTGATGAGAACTACTACAACAATTGACAATGATATAAAAACATGAACACTTCTGTACAATGACTAACTCTGACCACTACTTCTGAAGTAAATAAATATTAACTGGCTTTAATAAATTGGTTTTAAACTTGTAATAAGATACTTAGCATCTGGACATAGATGGTGTATAACCTATCAATCTAAAGCTATCTAATTACAAAATGTATACTAATCTTAATTTTTATATTATATTTTATGGGCTAGATCAATATAAATACAGAATTTATCTGGTACATTTAGGTAGTCTGCAGTGTGCACCTAATAGTTACAGATTCCACGTGTCCACTAAGTGAGTCTACTTTAATTTCGTTTCCTAGTTTTTTCAACGTCTGTAATAGTCAACGCCTTCCTGGAATGAACACGAGCTATTTCGCCTATTACTTCCCTGTGTCTTCTTTGCTGCATTCACTGCTTTCATCTGAAACTCAATAGAAATACGACAATTGCCTGACGTGTTACTTAGCCAAATGAATACTAATTGTGAGTAATATCTTTACTTACAATATTACTGATTTCCCCAACGTCAAACGGAATATTATTGATCGCATTGATGTCCAAAGCATGACTAGAGTTGGGCGAGAGACATAACTGAGGTTGAGGTGCAGGTGATATCCTTGGATGTTCTTCCTCTGAAGAGTTCTCCCAGTCATCGAACGTCGACCCCTTCAGACGTGCCGAGGAAGCGGGTGAAGAAGACTGCGGCTCATAATTACGTACTGGAGAGCTATAGGACGATGATGGCGTACTACTGATAGTACTTAGGCATGGTGATGATGATGAGATCGGTCTGGCTTGGTTTGACGGTGTAGTGCTGGGAGGGAACTGTTCGGCGACCTGTGAATTGGAAAGTAGTCGAAATAACGCGATTGCAACTACTACATACACCGGAAAAGTAAATATAAATATATGCATTTCCTACTTACCGTCTGATTATCATCATCTGAATCTAAAATATCAATAATATCAATCGGTTTTTTTGGTGGCGGTTCTGAAATCTGAACCTCATCCGAATCTGCTGCAACATCCTTTTCTATTTTGATCTTTTTGTGTGGTATAGGAGTTCTATTTGTGTCATTTTCTTCTTTTATCTTCTTGAACTGTATAGGACCAATACCGCTGGAAGTTTGAGTGGATTGTAATGCACTTGGTACTACTGGTACAGCTGAAAATGTGGTAGATGTTTCTAAAGTGTGGCCTCGAAAAGTAACCGTTGGTGGTAACTCCTTTTCAAAACTTGCGGATTGCGGAAACTGGAATGGGTTTGGTTTTACCATTGTTGGAAGAGTGGTACATGGTTCTAATCCATTGCTTCTAATAAATGCTAACTCCTTATGAAAACGTGTGGATTGCTCAAATGCATGTCCCTGCGGACTAATATTTGGTTGTCTTACTTTGTGAATTTGTCCATGCACTTTAGGGTTAAAAGACTCGCAGCGCACGACACCTTCTTGGATACTTGTACAGTGTGCTACTAATTTTGGAAGGAAGCCACTTCCACGATTATCCATATCCAGAAACTCCTCAATTACTTGGACATATTTATTCCGTACAGCCAATATAGGACAGGCTACTTCGATTTTCACAACTTCGAGATTTGGAAAGTATGCTTTAGCATACTTTAGAATTTCGTCTACTCTTGTTAATTTTTCCTCCCATTTTGCTTCATTTATTCCATTTGCAACGATTTTCAGGTATCTAACCGTTTTCGACATGAACGTTTTTGCTCCATTAGCCCACAACCATTTGTCATTCGTAGATATGTCAATATTACTGTTACTTAAATGGAATCGGACATCTTCGCAATTAGCTAGTTGGCTGACTACATGGAATACAGCAGCTACCGATCTAATATGATCCGAAAAATCAACACTCAAGACTCTTTCGTACTCACGAAAATCATGATGAACTTCCCCATTGTCGTTTCCTCCCACGATAATGAAGCTTAGTCTGTTGCTAGATTTGCAGCTTGATGTTTTGTAGTGCTCATAATACAAAAGATTTTCGGGGAAAGTCGGTATCGTGATTTCTACTTGTGACTTTTCAGACTTGCTGCTTCCTTTAAACATGAAACGTTCGTAATAGTCACCAAATGCATCCTTCTGGGTGGAACAAACTGACACCAATTTTGATTTCTGAAACAACACAAACCGATATACACGTCAGTTGATGAAATGTGTGATGATTAGTACAAACATAGACACACATATTCCAATACAGTGCAGTCGTAGGTCAGTTAAAAAAACCCAAAGAAAGAAATACCGTGCTGTAACAGTGATTTCTTTGCCAATAAAAGCAATCATAGCCGAATAAATCATAAAATCAAAGCTCACATTTACCAACTCAAAACTTAAACCTACCAAATTTACTGGCATGAATAATTGGTAATATTGTGGCATTATACAGGAAGGAGGGTGATCTGGCGTCAGACAACAATGACTTTATTTGTTGCTTACATTCATTGAATTTTGTTTCTCCATCATTTCTGCGGCCTGGCCTGGCGGCTCCAGCAACTACATATAGCCTTGCAAAAATTTCCCTTTTCAATCTCCTTCGTTTTCGAATACGACTTCCGTATCGACAGATGTTTGATCGTGGCTCTCGAACATCGAACCCCCGTAGCTAGCCCGGCACACACGACGATCGAACTCCAAAAATAAAATTCCTGTTTTCACCTTTTCTTCTATTCTTCCAAAGCTCGTTCGTACATGTCCTCTTTCATTCTTTCTGAAACACAAAACAAAGTACACAAAAAAATAGTAATTTGTATTATGACTGACTGTAGTGTAGCATCTGCTTGCTTACTACGTTTATTTGGTAAACTGTTGGCAATTATCGGTCGGGGTCGGTTACGTTAACCGTACGTGTTATTGGCAGAAATGTGTGACATCCTCATCCAGTCTACTAAAAAAAACTCCCCTTTTAGCATGTTGCAACGAGGAAAAATACCAACTATATTATACCAACTATAATATTATTATGTATTGCGTATTTGTCTCACTCAACTGCACTGTTGGGTCCACTAAAACTCTAAAAAATCTAATTCAACACATTTAACATAATATGCCCGCGGGATAAATATCGGCAAAACAGGAACAACTCGTTAAATTTCAAAAGATTTAGGAAGAGACAACGAAATGTAACTCTAAAAATTACATTGATCTATCCGACATGTCTGACCTGATGAAAACCCATGTTACAGTAGTGCAAGTTAAAATATGACGTCTCGGTGTCATGTTCACGATTTTCTGGAATTATGTGACTTATGTGGGACATTCAATGTATGCAAGTGTGTGCAAGTAAGTGGACAAAATATATGTCATATGTACCTGTGCTGTGCCCTATTACGACGAATGGATACAAAGAAACAGGTCCACTTCTGTTCGGCTCGTTCTTGTTCAGACTTAATACTCACTTGCAATTTAAGTGCTCTGAAATCAATGGGAATGACTCCGAATGTCCGAATGTTTAATCAAACGTGTTCGGGTGTCACTTTGAGGAGTCATGTTTTTTTACTAGATTTGGTAGAACCCCCGATAAACTTAACTTGAGATATGGGTAAATGGGTATTACTGCTGTCCTTTGATTTTGATTAAATGGGAAGGATGAGAATGACATTTATTTCCTTAAATGCAGAGAAATAAATGGACAAAACGAGTATCAACTCTGCACTGAATCAAGTTTCATTCGCTCTTCCCACTTTTTATACCTTGCAAACATGAGTACATTTGATTGTAGGTACATACTACCGATTGATTATCGTTGATTCCCGTTTCATGAGGTGGTGATGCGAGGTGGAGGTTTACATGTTACATCTATGCAGCTCATATTTAAAGTGAAGCGTGGCATTTTTTAATAAGTTTGATGTTGCGCATCCTCCTAAGATGTTCACAATCACAAGTTGAGAAAACTGACATAGCACAAAACTGAAAATACAACCGACAAAATAATATTTAGCCTAGTTGACAGGTACATACTACCGATTGATTATCGTTGATTCCCGTTTCATGAGGTGGTGGTGATGCGAGGTGGAGGGTTACATGTTAAACATCTATGTAGCTCATATTTAAAGTGAAGCGTGGCATTTTTTAATAAGTTTGATGTTGCGCATTCTCCTAAGATGTTCACAATCACAAGTTGAGAAAACTGACATAGCACAAAACTGAAAATACAACCGACAAAATAATATTTAGCCTAGTTGACATTTATTAAACACGAGATCGATTAGGCAACTTGATTTTAATTAGCTTCCATTTTTCAGGAATCTACTTATTATGCAACCTTGTAAGCTAATCGTAAGGCGTAAGGTCTTTTAGGTCTAAAGTCTTGATGAACACTTGATGATGAGGAAGTATCAGTATGGACATCCTATGAAGGAAGTATCTCCCTCATCGCAAAGATAATCGTGTTCTGTCTGTTCTGCTGACTACGCATGCATACATGCGGTGGTAATGAAGTTTTATGTTATATTTGTTGTATCATCACTTATCAGTATGACACTTATGAGTTTTACTTGCATTTCAAACATTCCGTCATTCATTCTGCCCTGCCTCTGCCTGCATGAATGAATTAAATAAAAGTAATGTTTAAGACAAGCAAAATGATTCTTCGATTCTCAGTCAAGTCACAGTCACATGTATGCATGATGCATAATATATATTGTAGTGCGTATTTGAGTGTATGTACATCTTATCTTTCGAACTCTGATCTGCCCTTGTCAGAGGTCACTATAATCTGTAAAGGAGGGCATCCAAACACAAAATATCCCTATCAAGACATTTTTGTAAACTCAGCAGACCTATTGTTTTATAAGGCTGTCTACTGCACCGCGCATGGCAGAATTTTTGAGACCTCAGCCTGCAGCCTCGCAAGCGTCGTAATAGGCACGAAGTCAAGACAAAAAGAAAAAGTACGATATGAGAGGATTTCACATGTCACCCGCAACCACGACACAGAACAACACAACCTTTCCTTCTACGAATTCTACTCCACTACCACACAACCTAAACAAACACTACACAACTGGATTAGGTATATCTGTTAATCGAAAATGAAGCCAGAGTGAGTTATACGGGAGTTTAGAATTAGTTGAGGTTGATATGCTAGGAAGGAACCTATATGAAAAATACCTGCTGCAGATTTATGCCCTAGTCCCACAGTCGCCCTGTCATCATCATGACTATAGCTTGCGCTTCGCACATACATAATAAGCAATGACGATTAAATGATAAATCAAGATCCAGACTTTCTGTTATGAATGATTTAAAAATTCTGCACTGTATCCAAATATTCCGTGAGTGATGAGTGAGGCCATCAAGACGATTTGAGCCAATTTGAGTGTTTGAGTTTGTAACACTTCAGAGATTCATAAACGATATCGATGAGTATGAAGAGTAAAATCTTAAAATACTCCGACTCTCACTCACCCACAATCAGTCACGACGAGTCACAATCATATAAACTCAAATTAAATGCAAATATTACGACACGACGATGCAAATCTGACACAGCGACACCCGCCACAGTGCCGCACTGTCGCCTTACCATTTCGTCCTTTTCCTACGAATAATATTTGAAATATTGTGATGTACATGCAGTACAACTAATGGTTCCGTATTAAAGTGATGGACATGCATTGGGGTGAATTTTGGTTCGGATTATTTGGATAGATGCATAGAAGGTTACACTCTTGAATGCTTCTTTTATGACTATTATAAAAGTGCGCTTATTCTTCATTTTTCATCTTGACATTGCCTTATATAAGTTTACCTTTACTGTTGCAAAATTATGGTACGTATGTAATATAACGAGTTTTTCAAATGACATTCTTTCACAAAGACTTACACGATTGCACGGCTAGCAGCAAATGTTTTCCTGCATCCTATCAGAAATATTTGGTTAGTCTAAATGATAAAATAATTTAAAATTATTGCTCTGTGGGCGTCACTTTTCACTTTTTAACATGTTTGATTCATGTACTCGATTCACATAACTTTGCAGACATAGACATACACAAAATAATTTTCATAAAAGGACCATCAAACCACGTACACGCATGCTTGCTTAATACAATCTAAAAGTAGACTAATTGTAAGAAGCGTAATAGCAGAGGGAATGAAGGGATATTATTGTTCCTACAAATAACTGTCTGCTTAAGAGTCTCTTGCTTCTTTCCATTCTCGTTCCATTCCATTCCATTCCATTCTCGTCTCATTGAAAAAAGGGAAAGGGTCTTGCAAGATTTCACGGAACTTGTATTTGTGCTTGTACAACAGGTGCTCATTCATCCATTTCATGTGCGCAGTAGATAGTTGTTCATTGTACATTTTCTCTATTTTTGTCAACCAATCGTCAATTTACCCGTCGAGAAACCTGTAACTGGTTGTCGTAAATGCTGCCTATGGAGAAGGGAAATAGGACAAGGAGAGGGTGTATGGTATGGAATTGGAATGAATCCTAGGCTCCTGTTACTCCAACAAAAACCTTATATTTACTAACAATACTAATACTCGCGTCACTCATGTACATTCACTTTGGTTTGGTTTGGTAAAATTTAGAATAATCAATTTACTTCTAAAAAATGACGTCAATGCAATGACGCGATGTCAATAAGTCCTGTGAACTACAGAATTATATAAATAGGTAGTTAACCCCGATATACGTAAACATATATAAAGAGCACTTCACACTACTGCACTTTCCCGCACTATAATAGGTAGGTATATTTTTACGCATACTTAATACTTATCCATGGTATGCCTTGGCTTTGTAGCTGCAATAATCACTTAATGTATGGTTGGTCCCATGGATTTTTTTTTGAGAGAGATATTATTAGCTTCTTCCTTCCCCACCAGTAGCTAAAAGAGGACTGGCAACTGGAAGATGTAAGAGGGATGCACAAATCACCGTTGTCTTTGTCTGATGGTCCCTAGTCCTTTCTTGACTAGGTTCAAGTTCTGCAGCTTGCTCTGCTACAGCTACCCCCTGGAGCTCAAGCTTCAGCATTCGAAGGCATTACTTTCAGAGATACCTTTAGTTGTGCTTGATTTTTCGTACTATNGAGCTCAAGCTTCAGCATTCGAAGGCATTACTTTCAGAGATACCTTTAGTTGTGCTTGATTTTTCGTACTATATCTGCCTATGTCTGCCTCTGCCTGCACGCATACATAATGTGAACGAAGAGGGTGAATGAATACTCACTTGAGTAGGTTGATGTTTAAATCTACAATCAGTCGGATATCACCAGATCAGAGTGATGTAAGTAAGTAACAAGCCGAGTAATGTATACCTATATACCTTTGCTTTGCACATGGGATGTATACTTTTGGCATTTTTATGGCTTTGAAGTCCAACTTTACTTTCAACATGCACAATTCTTGTGCCTAAATAAAAACTGGAAAAGCAAGTAGGACTTATTAATGTATAACAAAAAGGATACATTTTTCTTCATCAATGAATTGGAAATTGGGCTACAGCAAGACACCAAGTTTATTTCATTCGTATATATTTTGTCTTATTTCACAAATTAAGTGAAACATATGTAACTCCTCATGAGAAATAGTTCTTTGAAGTAGAGTATGCAAATCAAAGAAGCGACAGTAATGTGATAGTGATGATCGAGCCTTTTTGCCTTTTTAGGACAACCTAGATAAAAATTATACAAAAGACCCATTTTTAGAAATTACTTACGGTAGTATAAACGATTAAGTGATTAGTACACACCACATGAAACTAATTGGCATAGATATAGAAGTAAAGATGGTGCATTAATCATCGCGATCTGTGAGTGTCAGGACTTTGTTTCAAAAAAACCTGGATATCCGTGACAACCTTGAAACGCGCATACCACGCCAGTCGATGATACTGGACAAAAAATATTTCTCGTATGAATTCAGTTTCAGTTAGCAGTAGCACCTGACCAGACACACTAGGATTCAAGCCCTCTCGTACGCTGTTTCAAAATGGGACTCACCTGTGCTGTAATAGATTGTTTGAAAATCACTTATGATGGCGTCAGTCTCTTTAGGTCTTCATAAAAAAATTACTTGTCAGTTGTCTTTCAATTAACTAACGGAATATTTATAGACTAGAAAAGCATAAAATGAAGAAACGGTGGGTGGAATTTCTGACGGTTGCGAATCAAATGTACAAGTGGAAAACCACAAAGTGTATGGCTATATGCGAATAACATTTCCAGTCCCAATTTATTAGAATGGCTTTGCAAAAAGTTTCTATTTCTCCAGAAGGTTTTCCTACTTTAGTTAATGGGGACCAAATCATTACCTTCAATGAAATACAGGTAAAGTAAACAAGTTACAAACTTGTTATATTTTGTGAAACCTCATTATACAAATAAAGTATGGTTTAGAATGGGGAGGAATGAATGAATTTGTGCATAATAACGAAGCACTATTGGCGTTGTTGCGTATTTCACAGTCGTTGAGGTAACACAGGTTTTTTAAAAGCAGATGCTTGATCCACTGCTCAATCACAAACTGCGTGCTATATCTAACATGTCAATGCACTATCTTTACTTAATTTTATATATCTATGGTCACAGGATATATTATGATCATGGTGATTGGCGACAAAAAAGGTTGGGTAGTAAAAATTCATTCATTCATTCAGATCCCCCCGAGCGCCGGGAGTGAGTGAGTGAGTCCGTCTTGGTGGATGAAGTGATGTGATGAAGTTTGCTTAAAAATTAATTCACCACGCATCAGAAGAGTGGGGGATGAGGAGTGGAGGAGAGGAGCACATCCTTCAAATTGAACCCTGCTCCAGGTAGATTCCCATAATGCACCCATGCCTCCGCCATCCGCATCCTCCTGGAAAGGAGCAGCAGCTCTAAGTTGAAAAGACGAAAAGGCACTTTCCCAGACTCATTGCCTCTTACCCAACAGCCCAGACAAGTTTCTATTGCCTAAAAACTTTTTTCTTCTTCTTCTCCTTTTTTTATTTTCAACTTCTGACAACTTCTCTGAAAAAAGATTAAGGGAGTTGAACAGCGTAGAAAGGAGAAGAAGACGAAGAAGGAGGAGAAGAAGAGAAAAAAAACTTTCTTATGTATTCTATTTTTTTTTCTTCCCTTCTTGGTGATAACAACTGTCTCCTCTTTTTCCTTGGGTGTGCAAACGAGCCAGAAAAAGGATTTCGTCTTCCCTGGTCGCTCCTCTCTCTCTCTCAAGGATAACAAGAGTCAGTGAAGCTAGCGCTAAAAGGATCTCTCAACAACTGCTCAAGGAATAAGAGAAGAAGAAAAAAAAATGTAAAAAGGAGAAAAATGGGAATACAATGCAAGATTTCCGTGTCTAAAAATGGCCATGATAACGGAGCTGCGCCGAGTATTATTTCCAGGTGGGAAACGGAGATTTTTCTTTTTCTTCTTCTTTCCCTTCTTCATGTATGGCTTTCCAATCCTCTTAATTTCTGGAACAATTGGAGTTGTTGGAAAGGGAAATACTTCATGGGAGAGTTGACAGTGGTGACATGGCTCTCATTGAAATTTCCCTTCCTCCCTTCCAACCAAAATCCATTAAAATAATCAGCGTTTTTTAGTTGGGAAAACGGTTTCCCGTTCCAGCTCACTTGCGACCAGTAGGAAACGCGCAAACTTTTTCCCTAAAAATCGGAACGACTTCTTTGGAATACATTATGCCTGATGTTATGTTTGTGTTTAGCAACATGAGCGAGGGTGTAATTAGACCGAAAACGTGGCTCTTGTCCGGATGAGAGTATTCAGCTTTAAAACAAGGGGAGGGGGGGAGAGAGGGAGGGAGGGGAACCCGGCTCCCGATCCCGGGTTTGTTACACAAGAGAAAATCCGCGTTTTTTTTGTCTCCTAAAAAGCATGTCCATAAAAAGGCTTATAAGAAATGTATCCGTTTTTTGTGGCAAGAAACGCTCAATCTCTCTTTCTCTCCCTTCCTCCATCTCCCCGTCTCAACCGTAAGGCCAACTTTCTCGGGGAAAATTTTGGCATGTGTAGGAAAATAAATATTAAATGGAGCATTACAAAAGCCACTTTCTCCCATCTTCTTTCCCCCGGATTACTCATACGATGGATGGATGACTGTGAGGAAAACTGGATTTGCGTCTTGGGGCTCTCATTTCTAGGTACGGACGAACCAGAAATAATATAGCAAAGACAGTTGTGCCATCCTGTCCATGCTGGGCGGCGGCGGAAGGTATAAAGCACACATTACACACCACCAACAACTCAACTAAACTAAACCAACATCCCATTTTCATACCTCAGTGGAAGGAGGGAGGTGAGGAGGGAGATTCTCTTCGTAGAAAAAAGCGAATATACTTATTTTTTGAGGAAGTAAAACCAGAATGTTTTCTCTCGTAAAAAGCGAGCTACCTATCTACCTCCCTACCTAGATAGTCATGATATCGTGTAGTCCAATCGGCATTCCGCAGCCTGCTCCCTCTGTTCATTCCCTCCCGCTTGGCTGTACAACTCTGTTTGTTTTTTAGTTGTTTTTTTTCGTTTGCGGTTGGATGCTGTTCATGAGGATTGCCAACATTGGGATCATTATACGACGCAACTTTTGTCATCAAGTTGCACACATTAAATCTGAATGTGGCTTTGATCCCTTTTTCTACTTGGCCAGGGAAGGGAATTTATGGCAGACTCTCCATCTCGCCACCGCCGCCGCCGCTCGTTCCCCGATTCACTCACTCACTCGCTCTCACTCACTCAGAGAGTCAGAGGAAGAGGAGGAAGGACGGCATGAACAAAGTGTGCCGACTAGAGAAAAAATCCATTACTTTTAATATGACTATGAGCCTGCCTCTCTCTCTCTCTCTCTGCCTCTCTGCCTGTGCAGAAATCTATCTTTCTGGCTTTTACACCAAAGCTAAAACCCTTATTTCACTCTCCTCTCTCTCTCTCACTGTCTTTCTCTGCTAACTTGAGAATAATGAAAGAGGAGAGAGAGAGAGAGAGAGAGAGGAAAGTGTGGGAGAGATGAGGATCTGCATGAGGTGGAAGGTGGTGGACGTGGACTTGCCAACCGAATCCTGGAATTCAGGAGAGACGGTTAATTTTGCTCGTAAAATATTGTCTCTAGTCTCCTCTTCTTGTGTCGATTTCCAATTAACCTTGATGTTTCAAATGGGAGTAGTTAGCTGGTCTTTAGCCTGCTCAGCCGGAGACTCACTCAGCCTCCCTCACTCGCTCGCTACGTATAATGTATGCATCATTGGATGCAAGACAAATAAATGGATTTCGGGCAGAGTTTGGAGTTGCTCTTTCTCTCTCTCTCTCTCTCTCTCTCTCTTCCAAACAGACACGCTGCCACTTTCCCAGCTGATAAATATTTAATTGGCAATTTCGACATTGACATGGAATTCCTCTCTAATTTGACAACACGAGAGGGATTAGTCGTTCCAAAAAGCAAAGTAAATGACAAAATCCCATTTAGACGACTTTCGGGGGAAAGCCGCTGCTGTTACTACTGCTGTTATTCCGCCCCCAAAAAACAAATATGCTGTGACGTAAAATAAAGCGGTCCTCTGGCCGATTTATTGATCTAGCGAAGAAAAGCAGCTACTCGCGGCTCATGTACATTATTTTTACTACTTTCCTTTTTTATTTTTTGCAGAGTGGGTTATTGAGGATTTCCGGGGTGGCCTAGTTCATTCCAAAATTGTCTAGAAAAATATTGCCCTCACGTCTAAACTAACTCAGGGTTTTATTTTTATATTTTCTCCCATAATTTATATCTGATTTTATATATGATATGGATATGACATTGTGGTGCTGCGCTGGATATATGTGTTAGTCCTTGGGCGAAATTGCAATATGCCAGGTCGGAGGGGGGAGGGGAACTCTCACGACATCGGAAAAAATTGTTCATTTGCAATTCAATGAGCAGAGAGAGAAAGAGAGCCTTTTTTATTCCATTGCAATCCAAAACCAAAAAAAAAAAGTTGGTTTCCCTGAAAGAAAGGATGGAGACGCATCCCATTAACTTTTAGACTTGTTTTTTCCTCCAAAACTATACACTCTCCTGGTATATACTATAATATACCTACTACTCCTCCACTAAAAAGAGTGAGTGAGTGAGTGAGGGAGTCCTATAGTTCACTCCACAATTGTGTGTAGTATTATATTTGCGTCTGTGTGACGATTCTCTTTCTCTTTTTTTCAAACTCCTTCAACCGCACCAATTTTCCCCGAATAAATGGTAGCGAGCGGAGCTGGATGGAGGGAGCAGTGGAGAATAGGAACACGTTTTGTGTGTGTACATAAGCAAGCCCTGATAATTCGGCGAGGTTCCGTAAATTACACACGCTGAGTGTGAGAGAAAGCTCACTCATTCATTCAATTTTTTTTTCGAATCTCTCTCTCTCTCTCTCTGTTTGTTTGCATGTACTACATTAATTTTTTGGCCATCAACCGAGTGAAAACGACGACGAGGAGGAGGGGGAGGACGGGGTCTGAAGTGGATATAGGCCGAGAGAGTGGAGAAATCTGTGTCTACAGAAATATTCTCACTCAAATATATATATATTTTAAAGGAGAGGGGAAAATAAAGTATAGTTGTTCTTCTTCCTCTCCTTCTTCTTGGTTGAGATTGCTAATGTGGAGGACTGCTGGCTGGCTGGAATAAAGGGGGGAATTGATGTGGAAAGCGGAGGGGAAAGCGATAGCTTGGCAGGGAAACAGACAAACCAAAAAACTGTATATATAAACGTATATGCTCAACTCCTTACTTTCTCCCACTATTTCATTATAACCATTTCCATTCTGTGGAAATTCGTCTCCTCTCTCTCTCTCTCTTTCGCTCTCCACTTTCCCTACATTTTATGCAGTGGAGGTAGGAAATAAAGAGAGATGGAGAGAAAGAGAGAGGGAAAGTCGAGAGTTTCAGAGTTTTGATATACCTTTTGCAATATGTATCGCGCTGGATCTCGCTCCCTATCATCATTTCCACCGAGATGATGAGGACTGAGAGAGAGCTGACGAGAGTGGGGACGACGACGATGATGATGATCATCATCATCATTTTACGAGCAAGAGGAAGCCAACTAGATAGGAGTGAGTGGATGAGATGGAGGGAGTTGGAGGGAGCAGGAGTGAGTGAGTGAGTGAGTGGGGAAAGTGAAAAGTGAAGGGAACCAGTTGGTTTGTTAGTTTTGACAAGAGAAAACTCCGAGTGCCTCCAGCTGTCAGTCGTACATATTTTCTAATATTATTTTCTCATTGTACTCAATCCATTAGTTTTCTCGGGATGGGATGAGATGATGCTCCCACTGCTACTGCCGTCGTTGCTCTGCTCCTGCTCGAGCTGCTACTGCTCCTGCTGCTGGTGTGCACAAGTGGAGAGATGATCAGGCTGATAGGGGACATATTTATAGGAGCTCAATGTCTTTACACACACACACAACATACGAGACTAGCAAACTGCTCGAGAGCGAGCACGACGACAGCCAGAGAAGAGAAAGGAGTGGTGGAGAAGGAAAAACCAAAAAAAAAAGTTTGAAAAGTTTACTCCGTCTCCCTGCTCAAATCTAATAATGCCCGCGATGATGGTGTACATAAGCCTTGAATAATTTGGTTTCCGGAGGTAGCCCTCCCTCCCTCCTCCTTCAAAACTCGGCTTGGAATATCAAATTTTTAAGGAATTAGATTAGAGGAGATGTGATCCCCTTGGAAGATGACGACGAGGCTGGAGGAGCAAGTGTAGACATAATAATAATCTCTATTAACTCCCTTCCTTCCTCCACGACGACCCAAAACAACATCCTTTTGACCGAAAACCAAACGAAATGGAACACTAGCAGCCTATCCTCCTTCAAATATAATATAATATCGATCATCATAATAATATATATATAACTCCATGCTTCCCCCACCTCGGAAATATTTTCCGCTCACAATCTTCAATCACATCCCATTTGGGTTCAGTTCAGTGTGCTGGTGGAGATTTCAAGTGTGTCGGAGATAAGACGTCTGAGTCTCGAGGAGCCGGAGACTATCGCTATCACTCCTCTTCTGGAACATCATTCCGGAACGGGTTCTGAGGGCTGTTAAACAATTCAAGCGTAGCTGTCAAATTGCCCACATTAAGCACAATTTTGGAATTGGTCCTCCAGCAAAAAGTAGTCAGCCAGCCAGCCCTGCTCCTCTGCTCTGGAGAAATGGCACTACTCTCTCTCCACAAATTTCCGATTTTTTTATTTTATCTCCAAAGGCTCCTCCGCAGTGTGAGCATCATCAGACAGGCATTTTTAATGTATGCATGCATGGGCTGGATGGAAGCAGGGTTTGATGGGCTGGCTGGAGAACAATTTGGATGGCGGAGGCGGAGGTAGTGCCACTAGTGGAAGTGGAAGTAGTAGTGGAATAATAACAGTAATAATAATATTGGTTGGATGGAGTGGTTCCGAGAGAGAGAGAGAGAGAGAGAGAGAAGAGGGCCAACGCCAACTTCTGCCAGCACTTGCTCAACTCAACTTATATTGCTGAGAGCACAAAAGGGAAATTGCATCGTGTAATTGCTCCACATTAGCTCTCCCCAACAATCCATTTCCCTAAAATTCATAATCCTCCTCTCGCTCTCTCTCTCTCTCTCACTCACTCTCCCTTCAGAGCAGAGCAGAGCCGCCTGGATGGCTGGAGAGAAAAACTGGGTTGACAGCCTCATGAAAATCAGAGGCTGCCACTACATATTTTCTTTTTAGAGAAATGGTAGCAAAAAGCGGATTGCTCCCCAACTCACCACCACCACCAACTGCACGAGTATTACTCTTTTTTGGAATCCATTCAGAAAACCAACATAACAATAATATTAAATGCGGGGAAAAAACAAAACCTCACAAAAGCCAGTTCCAAGTTGCAAAAGTTTCTTTTTTAGTCTGGGCTTCCAATGATGCTCCTGGATGATGGGTGGGAATTGGGAAACCCCCGAAAGGATGATGATGACCATAGCAGCCGTGGTGTGGCTCCATATACTTTGCCCCAGACTGAAACATGGGTTTGAGGGAAGCGCTGGGAATATTAATGAGAGCATTGAACTAGTCCAATAAGTACCGCCAAAGATTGATCCTCCATTTTTCTTCTTCCATTTTCCCCACTCCTTTTAATCAAAGGAATCCACTCTCTCGGAACCTTTTAAACGGGCCTTCACTCCCAACCCAACTCCCAAATCGTTGTCCCCATTAATTTTTAATGGGGCCTTCTTATAACCGGCCAGGTCCCGATGAAAATCCCAGCCAGCTTCTCCCTCCCTCGAAATGAAATCCCTTTTGTTTTCCTATCTCTCCTCCTATCGCCCTCCCGTCTCCCCATCTAATCATTCACCCATCCCAAAAAACAAACAACATTTTTTCTCCTCTGCACCCACGAGACTGGAAGAACAATTGGAGTGAAAGTTTATGATAATTTCCCGCGAGTCTCTGGGAGCAGCCCCGCCCCGCCTTATTCCCATTGTCAAAAAGGAGGAAACGTTAGCGTTGCGGCGCGGCGGTGGTGGGCATAAGGCTCCCCTTTATAATTGATTTTCCCCCTTGCCTCCCATCTCCTCCATTGCAACACAACTACTCTCTCTCTCTCTCTCTCTCTGTTTCTCCCTGCACTACAAAGAACAAAAGAAGTTTTTTCCCCATCGATCCGTCCTGAGGGAGTTGACGATGACGTCGAACTAACTTGGACGAGAAGGAAGGAAGGAAAAGAAAAAAAAATACTGAGCGAGAGAGAGAGAGAGAGAGCTGGAACAACATAGTACACAACACAGCAACACGAGCCCAGGGTCTCAGTCAGTGTCCTTTTTTCCCTTTGTTGTTTGACCGATTAGCGGTAATGATGGGACGCCAGGAGCAGGGCTGTCGACGGAGGAACCAGGAGGAGAGAGAGGAGAGGAAAAATGAAAGAAGTCATAGTCATTGCGTTAGAAAGAGAATGCTGCTTAGTCCCATATCCTCCTTCCCACAATAATCATTAACATCAAGGCCCTCAGAGCAGCAGAGCAGTCAGCAGTTGCTCCAATGGCTCAGGCCCATTTCACATGTCAGCAGCAGCAGCATCAGAGGAGGAAAAAGAAGAAAAAAAGAAACATTACGCCTAGGCTCTTTCTGTTCCTAATGTGGAGGAAAACGGGAAAAAATATTTTAACACACAAGTTCCACCACCACCACGACTACCACTTCAAGAAAATGGAATGGAGAGAGAGAGAGAAAGAAAAAAGAAAAACAGCAGGGTAACTACTTCACATGCTGCTACTGCTTTTTTCCTCTCTCTCGTCGACCTCATCCCCTTTTTTGCTGGAAAACACTCCATTTTTATGATCCCAGTCGATAATAATATGCGCCATGCTATCTGCTCTATAGTCCTCTCATAATTTTACTTTTTTCGCGGAGCTCTTCTCTTGCACTATTTTGTGGTTGGAGTTGGAGGCTAGGCGAGCATTGACAAAACGGAGTCCAGCGGGGGGAAATGGGTGAATATGATGTCCCGTTCACTTTTCGTGCTAAAGCCTGTTTCCTCCATAATACACTCCATGCATGGGCATGCATGTATACATGGGCAAAAGTCGAGTGGAGAAGCCAATGTTGTAAAGAAAAAAAATCACTTAGCATGACCGACATTGGGGTTTTTTGTCCTTTTAAGATTCGTCCGTTTTTTTGATGAAGCCAGCAGAAAAAAATATCATTGAAGTTTCATATAATATAAAAAGTCTATATACCCACACCCTCCAGCACCCAGTTCAGTCAGGTTTCTTTTCTGGGGAAAACCCAAACTGGGCTAATATGTCGTTGTCGTATTATTATGGAATGTCAGTTTCCGTGTCTGGAAAAATCGGGGGAAATGGTTTGGGAGAGATGTCCTCTTTCCTTGACCGGCAAAAACAAAACATGAGAGCTGAAATGAAACACGTCAATAAAAAAATGATGCTGGATGGAAACAAGAGGAGCGAGAGCCGTATAGTTTTTTTTGTCCGCCAACAGAATAATATATTCTCGCATGTTACACGACCCATCTTCCGGTGTGGTCCTTTTCCTGGAGAATAAGCCTGGAACCACTACTGCTCCGCTCACCCAGTTTACGAGGAGGACGGCGACCAGTGGAAAACCACAAAGTAATAAGATTATTATGCAAGCGGGTAGTAGGGATAGTCTGTGGACGAGCTGCCCAACTTGCACATTCCTCCAGCCGGAGCTAATTCCGCGAGAGAACAGAGCAGAGCAGAACGTAGATATATATAGGAGCAGAGCTTTATTTCAATTTTATTTACTCCAGATTTACATTCTCTCAGGCTTGGACCATCATCTTGGCGTGGGAGCTACTTCCTTACAAGAAAACATTCCGTCAACCGTAAAAAACGACGACGGGAGAAAAAAATGGACCTAAGAAAAGGAACTCATAAGGAGGAGGACAACCAACGGGTTTGGTAGCACATGAAAAATGTATTTCCTTTCATGCTTTCAACGGCGCGTTTTTTCTCAGAAAGTAAAATAAAAAAATAAAAGAGACTCAAAATTGTTTTTTCTTCTCTTTTCTTCCACGTATTTTTGGATTTACATGCTAATTTTCCGCACGGCAGTATTCCCAAAATTGCAATCAGACCAACTGTTTATATTTGCAAACAAGCAGGCTTTCCCCCTGTTTTACTGGTTGAAGTGGGGAAAATAATAATAATTCGGAATAATCAGGATAATGGGTCGCATGCATGATGAATGGGAGGAGTTTTTCCTGTGTCGCCGAGTGTGACGACCACTTTATCATATTTTTTTTGTCCATCCCCGGAAAAATCAACTTGTTATTAAGGACACCCTCGACACCACCACGAAACTCCAACAGCAACACACAACTGCAACCGTAACAGCACAGCAGTCTCTCTGAAAGTGGGTTTTTCGGTGGGCATATCATATGACCACCATACCACCTCGCCGCCCTATGGTTAATTACGGGAGTGGAAGTTGGCCCATCCGCAATGGAGCTGCAGCTTCAGGAAAAGGACATAAATAAAGCATTATATGATTTTGATAGGGGATGTCAGATGGCAACTGGGAAACTACGTGTCCTCATCTACTCCTTCTTTTACCAGAGAGCTAAGGGCTATTATCCCCCCTTCTATATACTCTATAGACTTATGTGGCGGAGGAAAAAGAGAGAGAGAGAGAGAGTGAGAAGCTCAAAAAAAAGTTTTTTTCTCTCTACTGCCATCACAGAAAAAAAGGACACAATCTGGTTCGCTAATGTCCACTATAAAAACTTTGTAAAAAATATTTTTTTTCTATGGGGGGAAGTTATATATATGGGGCTTGATGGAGTGCTGGAGATCACATCCATTTTCCCCATCACAGTTGCCCGAGCAGGTCCGCGTCCGCCGCTGCTGCCGCTGCCGCCACCGGTTTTGCTGGTTGTTTCGTTCCAAGGGAAAGTGTCATCATGCATGATGAATGAATATGTCCCTCATGCATTCTCCAAAAAGCGTAAGCAAGGAAGGAACTAGCAGCATATCAACTTTTGCAAACCAACCTCCTCCTCTCTCTCTCTCTCACTTTCTCTATGAAAATAAAATGACAAGGGGATTGGGACTCTGACATTATGCATGCACATATGTGCTCCAGCTCCAGCCAGCCAGCCTTCTAAGTGCACCACACACACAGCAGCAGAGCAGTCATCATTCCCGAGACTCATCATGAGGAGGAGGGATGGAGGACTCTTTTTTTAAAGGAAAAAAATGTCAAAAAAAAAATTGTCTCTTTTTGTCTAACAGCAACACACTGGTAATTTGAGGTAGAGCGGAAAAACAAGCCGTATACGACCATAATAATATATAAATGTAGGTTTTATAGAAACAATTTTTTTTGTGGAAATAGGGTATATCCCGGACATGCACACATCATTTATGGGGATCCTCGTGGAATACAAGACGGAGAGCCCATAAAAGTTGTAGCTGCTCGTGTGATACATCACTTTCATATTTCTCTCTCTCTCTCTCTCTCTCCCACAGTTTCTGAGTCTTTTTATGTAGGGACAGCAGGCGCAGGGCTATAGCCAGTGGTGGTAGCAGTTCTCTCTGCTCCTCGCCCATTTTTAAGGAGAAGGATGAACATGCCTTTGAAAAAAAATCTAATTAAAATAAGGGAAGAAAATAGGATTTATTGAGGAAACGGGGAGTTAAGACGAGTGTGATGCGGGATTCAGGCTGAAACTTTTTGTGGAAAACAGGACAGGGTCGGGCGGCCGTTCGTATAATATTCCCCGTGTCCGCGTTGTATACTATAGTCCACCTTGGAAGCAAGGTGGAAGGTGGGTTTTTGGGGGAATCCGATTAAGTCAGATTAACTTGAGATCCATAATCCCTGGCATTATTACTTTTGCTTCAAGTTGGCCAACCACCACCTCCTCATCCTCCTCATCCTCATATTAATGTAGCCAGCAGTGTTGGGCTACAATTCCCACCCCATCCTTGTCGTGAATTATATTTTCACTTCCGCTAAGCACTCCCGCCCGCCCTGCAAACTTTCCTTGTTTTAAATGAGTCGAGGGGGCACGGGTGATTACCTTTGCAATCCTGGCGCTGAGCTTGGCCCGCATTACCACATCATATTTATATTCCCGGCTTAGAGTCAGCTCCCCAAAATCCGCCACTAACAGCCAATTACTGTTATTCCAACCCCAAAACATTTATCATTATCATTCCGGGATTTAAAAAAACGGAAACGGGGCAGGCAGGCAGGCAGGGCATCATTCCGGGGAAAACAACTCACTGGACACTTGTTCCTATTTTGGAAGGCCACCTTGTCTCCAAAATTTGACATCCGCTACTCAATCTTCCTTCTGGAAAAAAAATATTCCAATTACCTTGTCCCCTCACGTCACGTCATAACCAGAGGTTTCTTTCTGGAAGGAGCCTTAAAAATCCCTTGTGAAATAAATGTTAAAGCTCCGCCGGCTTCCTCCTCTCAAAAACAAGCTGGAAGGCCATTCATTTCTGGGTTAGTTGTGGAGGGGAGAGATATGAGCCAAATTTATGATGCAGTTGGCCACTACCCCATTCCCCCAAAATCAGATACACTCTCTGTCACCATTTCTCACAAACTACACACCACTTTCCCCTCCATAAAAATATCAGAAAAAAGAAGAAAGTTTTCGTCTTCTTTTTCTTCTTGTTTCTTGGAACCAAAGTTGGCGATCAACTTATCCCCTCCTGTAAGCACATAATGTATGAGCAAGGGCCATCCCGACGAAGCCGCAAAAGCTATCGTCCAGAGTTTTACTTCAGGTGGCATGCCATACCAGGGCTAAAAACCACCTAAACCCCTCTCTCTCAAAATATATATCTCCTTCTCTCTCATTTCCCAATCCTCAAATAAAGTTGTACAACATGAACTAGAGATGAGATGAGAGAGCCGATGTAAATCCACACAAAAATAAGTGGGCTTCCAACCAACCTGCCTACCCGCTCCTTCCCCACTCCATCCAAATATCATCTCATAATCCATTTTTCTTTTCCCAAGTTTGAGAGTTCATGAAAATATTCCGGCCTTTTCCCCCTTTCTCTCTTGTGATAATGCCACTTGAGTTGGGTATCCGCGAGCTGAGCGTGATTCCCTGAGTTTGCACAAAATCCTCCCGGTATTTCGTGGCCTACATATTTTTCCCAGGCAAAGATGCACTTTGGATTTTTGGAACCGGTTCAATAGCTGGAGCTGGAAAGGACGGGCATGATGGAAGAAGGTGGGGATCATGGATGCTATATGCAAATTGCTGATTTCATCATCATCAGCATCATCATCAGCAACTTTTTGGGGGGATTTAATGAATTCCTTTCTGGAACGAACGACAACACCGCCATCGCCTACACTCTACACGCTTCTTTATGTGAACCACGGGAAAAATGAAATGTTTGTGATCAGAGTGTTGATGATGATGATAATGATGAGAGGTGGAGAATGGGAAATATTGTGTTGTTGTCACAACTCGCCGCCCTTTCTTCCCGCTCTCTCGCCCGTCGCGCACCTGAAAAAGTGGAAACAACTTTGGAATGGGATCGCAATTACCGTTATTAACTCCCTTCCTGGAAGTTGGTTGGATGCCTAAATCCTTTCTCCCTTCCTACATACATACTCGCGCATATTTTTTCTTCCTTTTCTTTTTGGAGTGATAAAATTTATTTTTATTTATTTTCCAAAAAAATATATAAATATGTAGAAAAACTCTACCTTTATGTTATTCCAATATTCCAACCTCTCACTCTCTCTCTCTCCCTCTCCCGTTTGCATAAATACATAAAATAAGTTTCAAGCGACGGAGGTG